>CAJHQP010003321.1:0-69427 GCA_905132765.1 Moricandia arvensis
TTTAAATAAGAATGAATAGGAATCCAAGAGCTATAGTTTCGAAATACAAATAATTTCAAGGGCCTATAGTTTTTCTTTTTGAGGCTATAGTTTTTTTTAAGACTAACAACCGTTAATTCGCTTAGTTCATCCTACCAATTTTTTTTTTTTAAAGGACTAATAACCGAAACCAGTGAAACATGCGATAATATCTTTAAACTAAGCACCTAACAAGCTTTTTACATGAGACACGTTGTACATATTTTGAGTGGGATACGATAACAAACATTCCAATAAATGGCTTTCGTTGAACATGTTGCTTTCCTCAAGTGGTAACTACTGCTTCTTCTCTCTATGACCCACTATCTCTCTCCCATATATATACACACAAAACGCATAATGCATTCTTATTAACATATGGAAGCTTAATTTATTAGAGATGTGATATGTCTGTCGCTTGATCTTATACATACACAATCTTATCTCTATAGTACACAACATATATATATATGTATATCTAATGTTACAGAAAAACATATATGTATATGCCTTTGTATGTTGGTAATAATTGAAGCCCACGGCCCACTTTTTAGAGAGAGATACTCTGTCTCTTATAACTCTTTCCAACAAAATAGGCCCACAAATAACCATTATTATTCCCAATCACCCGTGAATTTCATTTTTTATAACCATCAACAAACGTGGCCAGATAAAACAAACTAAAGAAAACAAAAGTAGAATTCTTATTTTCTGATATTATTAGACTTTTATACTCTCTCGTTATGCGACATATATGATACGACAAAAATGTACTAAAAGAAGAGTTATTATTGAATGAAAGTTTTTAAGTAAAAGTGCGAAAGATACCGTAGGACGGTATCATTCTACAATCTATGGACTTTACTTTGATGTCGAAAACAAATATAGGCTTTTTATTTGTTTTCTTTTGAAAATAGATACAAATTACATCCACACAAGTCACAAGGATATCACATGTATGTTAATATGCCTAGTACATTAACCAAAACATAAATAAAAAATCAATGCCTACAGCTACCTCATTCTACTTGTCTATGTGTTCATATAGTGTGGACGAGTACAATAAATTCAATTTCTTAGTACATAATTGAATTTCATATAATTTAATCGTATAAAGAATTATTCCAAAAATGTCATAAATGATGCAGCTACTTGAACTAACGTTGGACCATATATGTATGAATTAATTTATCCAAGTAGTGTTTTGGATTTACTAGTTTGAATTTTAATGCAAATCAACTGTGGATCTTGTTGGATAATGGGTAAATATCGTGAATATACTCATCAGCCACTGACATAATATCATACACATCGTTATCATATATTTAGGAGATAAGGATTTGCAAATAAGATCGTATCCAAAGGTGAAATGTATTATTTTAAGTTATGCAACTAGATTTTGACTTCTATTTTTTTAAATCCAAAGTATATTATGATTACCTTTTAAAAAAAAATATAGAATATTTTGATTACCATATTCTGTTGAAGTTGTTATATTTAGGTAAAATATAAAAGATTATGAATATAAATAGATATTTCCAGTAATGTGGATAATTATAAATATCCCGTTTAATTAAATAGTACCAATAAAATATAGTAAACACTATAGACTTGAAACAGTCCAAAAGTTAAATGACAATTTTCAATGGTAGATAAATTTAGGACTCTATTTTAATAGAGTAGATATTTGGAATCGCAATCAAGTCCGAGATTAACCAACGTGGAAAACATCGGACGGTATCAATAAAAATCTTGATTTGTGAGTTGTCCAGATCTTGTTATTAGCTTTCCAAATTCCTCAGTAGGATTCGTTCAATGTGATATTTTGTCATCGTTCAATGTGGGGCCATGTGAGCGAGCTGATAATGGATCCTCCTTGATGCCTTCACGATATGTAACTTTTTATATGTGGTAGTTGTTTTATCCCTTTTAATACAATTGGATTCGACTCGTGCTGGCAGAGCCGGTCCTAGTATTTATAGGGTTACAAGCAAAAATAAAAAATGTGGTTGGTCCTGTTCAAACCCGTGACCTGTATGTTCATATGTGACTGCTAAAATACATATTTCTGTAGCGGCCGGAAGCACAAACTTTATTGGCTTCTATCCAAGGCCGCCTATGCGTGCTGTCTAACTAATTTTCTAAATAACATATGAAAATGTTAGGGGTTAGATTAGCTTTCTAATAACAAAATAAATAAAGGGTAAATCACGGAATAGCTAGGTTGGAGACAAATTAATAGTTAGGGTTAAATTATTGAGAGGAGAACCAAAAAAAAATCTAAAGGAGACGACAAAAGAAGGGACAAAGGGAAACACGTTGATGTACAAATATAGTAAGGAGTCAGGAACGTAGGTACGATGTCCATACGTTTTGCGGTCCAAAGACTTTCCATTTTTGTAAATCTTTGAAATTAACCCCACTTGGTTTCCCAAACATCATTTGACACCGACGACACACACTTTCTTTTAATTATGTTTTTAATTGGTACTATTTCGAAACCACACACCCCCAAAAAAATACTAGTACGGTCCCATTTTGCAATAATTCACGTTGGTTAATGGAGGGACCAACGAATTATTCCGACTTTTCAAGTTTTCACCAATATGGGAATCATTTCCTTTTTCACTTTTTATTTTGCTTTTGATTTGTTTCGATGTTTTCAGACAAAAATATATATCACTGATGGACGATAGATCGGGCCTAACTGAGGTTAAGGAAAAGAGAAACACAAGCAGGATGATTCTTTCGTGTTAAGAAAATATCTCATTACCTAATGGTAGTTGACAAAATGATAGTAAGTTTTTAAATGTACAATAAATAGCTGAAATTCACTAAAATAGCATATTTTATATTTCGTTTTAGAGGAACAGATTTGAATGTAAAATGATATGAAAGAACGGACGTGGAGATACTTTAATCAAATGGTTGATTAATCTTAATGAATTACAAATTTTTGCATCCCTAAACTCAAAAAGTATACAATATATATAGTTTTGCATAATTTTTAAGGCGTCCAAATTTTGCATGCTCTCATATAAGCATAAGTCGGTATATCGTGATTTTATGTGTTGTGGATTATTTAGCAAATCCCCTATAAATAATACATGCATACACTAGATTAGCCTTGGATATATGGTACCAGTCGATTTATACATGAACATTTTTGGACTAGTGGCTTTACCATCTCTGCTAGGTTAACTAAAATATAGTTCCACTCTACAATATTCTACATAGCGTGAGTTGTAAATGGACCAGTCGGGCCATGATGAACAAAATGATATCGACGTCCTGTTTCTTACTATTTCTGATGTAGGTTTTCTACAAAAATGAATAGTAGAATATAATAAACTTGGTGACGTCGTAAACAAACCAATTTGATCGATTATAAAGCAACAAATCGAGTGTCACTAAAGGCAAGATCCTATTAAATAAATTCAGAGTTTTATTTTGATTTCGTCAGTTCAAAAACTGTACGTCACTTCACAATAACTCATCTTAAACTAGTTAACATGTTCTGATCTTGATATTATTATTTCTTCGGATTTTTTAATAGATTAGATACGTTATTTTGTAGTGGCAATAAATAAGCCTTCAACGTTTCACTAATCTATCCCAAGTACTATTATTATCTATGAACACGTTATTTTGTGTTTGAAGTATGTGATTGTCACGTTATGTTGTGCTTGAAGTATGTGATTGTCAACATAGCCCATCTCAAATACTATCAACAAGAATAGAACATATAAACCTTTGGCCCAAAAAGGCAAAAAAAAAAAAAAACTAAAGATCCAATTTAAAGTAGGTAAAGGTGTTTGGTTCGAATTTCTCAATTTTACGGTTTTGAAATATAAACCGGTTTGGTTAAAATAAAGTTTATTTAAAAAAAGCGAGTCACGGTTCTTCGCTTTTCCCAATACAAACGCAGAGATATCGTGATCTCTTTATCACTTCCGGTGATCTCTCTCTCTCCCTCTCTGACGTGTTCAATGGACGCCGTCGTCCACGCTTGTCCACTCTCCATCACGCGCCTACGCGCACCTCCCTCAGCTTCTCCGCCGAGATTCCTCTCCATCCATCCCAGCCACCACTTCACCTTCTCTCCCACTCTCATCTCCTTCTCCAAATCCTGGAGTCCTTCAGCTTCAGCTGCCGGCGCCACGTTGATGGCGAGTTCATCTTCGGTATGTTCTTTGATGTCTAGGTTTTGAGAATTTTGATGGATCACAGGTTGTTTAGGTTATATTATATTGGACTAGGTCACAAGAATTGAATGTATACTACTAGTTAGCTTAGATAGAACATGGTGATGTTGCACATATAATTTTAGCAATGCATTCTTAGGATTTGAAGAAGCTAAGAGCATGTCCAATAGGGGTCCTTGAGAGGGAGTCCTTAGAAAAAAAATAATTAAATAATCAGTGAATCACACCGATCCTTAAAATCTCTAAATAAGGACTCTTGCTTAGTGAATCCACAGTTTTTAAGGATTCCAATGGCTAACACCATTGTGAATGATGTAAGTCACTTTAGTAATGAGATTGAATAAGTGTTGTACAAGTAACTAGGGTTTTGGTTAGAGCTTACTGGATGTATTTTTGAGTGTTACTGTAGTCAAGAAGTGGAGTGTATACTGTTGGTGAGTTCATGACTAAGAAGGAGGACTTGCATGTGGTCAAACCTACCACCACTGTTGATCAAGGTATCAGATTGCTTAAAACATGCATGTTTTGTGTGTGTGTGTGTGTTTAAATTAATTTTGTAACATCTGTTTGTTCTCCTTCTCTACAGCTCTAGAAATACTTGTGGAGAATAGGATTACAGGATTTCCTGTGATAGACCAAGACTGGAAGCTGGTTAGTATCCACTTTTTGTATGCATGTGTAAACCTTATCCATAGAGGTTGAATGGAGTCTTATGAGGGAATTTTTGTTGCTTCAGGTTGGGCTTGTTTCAGATTATGATTTGTTGGCTTTGGACTCCATCTCTGGTAAATGGGCCAGCTAACACCACCTCAAATGTATTTGGTTTCCTTTGTTTTCAATTATATTTTTAAATTCTGGTGGAGAAATATGAAAGCTACTTGATCACATGGTGGTATAAGATTAGATATATCAATGTTTTATGATGGTGACCTTGTATCTCATTCTTTGCAATATAGCACTCTTAAATGTGAAATGATCAAAAAGCTTTTTCTCTAACCCATGAAATGTTAATTGCTGTTTTTCTTGCTTATCTATATAGGTAGTGGAAGTACAGAAAATGCCATGTTCCCTGAGGTTGACAGCACCTGGAAAGTAGGTGTCACTCTCTTTTCTTTATTAACAACTTTGAACCCTGAATGCTTTTCAAATCACTCATTCATATGTTTTTGTCAATTTATCAGCAGTAGATTGTGTGAATTTAACTTTACGAAGAAGTTGTTTTGACTAATTGAGGCAATTACCATTGCACATAATTTCAGCTAATTGCATTCAGCTCAGTTCTTTTTACAAAGTTATGTAAATGTTACATTCAGTTCTCTAGTTTAAGTAGACAGAACTCTGTGCAAGAGGATTATATTTTGACATTATAAAACTTGTCAATTGAATTTTTTTCTATGCATTTCTTGTTTTTGTATCTTGTAATGTTATTCTTTTGTATCATATTGATCCGGTTAAAACACATTTGCAGACTTTCAATGCAGTGCAAAAGCTACTAAGCAAAACCAATGGGAAGCTTGTTGGAGATTTAATGACACCAGCTCCGGTTGTTGTTGAGGAAAACACCAACCTCGAAGATGCTGCTAGGTTACTGTCTTTACCTTTATCTTCAGTGCCCTCATTCATTTTCATCTACCTTATCTAGCTTTACATTCTTCTCTAACTTGAACTTGTGGTTCTGTTCCCCACTAGAATCTTGCTCGAGACCAAATATCGCCGCCTCCCTGTGGTAGATTCTGATGGCAAATTGGTAAGAGGCTTAACATCTAACTATCTCATACTTAGTTTAGATTACATCATCTTTCTCATGCATGGCTTATCATTTTTATATATTCATCCAAATAAAAGGTTGGTATTATCACAAGAGGAAACGTGGTTAGAGCCGCACTTCAAATAAAGCGCACTGGTGATAGGAACGCTTGAATAAGATACAAACCAGGCAAACATTATCCAGCGAATAAGAGTGAGTACTTCAACAGTGTACCTTGTACTAGAACTATATTAGACCTATAAACATTGTATTACAAGAGTTCCGCATCTTATGTCGGTCACTAGGAACTCAACTTTTGTTGCACACTGTCTGGTAAGTGGTAAGTACACTACTTACTTTTTCTACAGAATCAGCTTCTCTTTTTGTTTGATAGGTTAGGTTACCAGATGCTTTGGGGTATTTGATTCTCATCCAATTATACTCAATAATTTTATTTAATTTATTAAAAACAAAATCTAACATGACCCAAAAATAGAGTTAGAGTGAGGGAGTTTTAGTTGTTAAGATCGGACAAGTTAAAGAACTCCCACTTACCATATTTGCTTGGTAGGGCACTCGTTGTCTGCTCCATATCTTAGCTCGAAATACTCAAATTCTATTTACTTAAGTCTCCTGCTTACTCGGCTGCTATACACTCACCGACGTGTTTCCATCCGATTTTTTATACTGTATATAACATCATCTAACTCATACTACTATATACTTGAGGGTTGAACCCAAACTGAATTTAATTTGTTTACTCTATATTAGAAACCAAAAAAATGAAGATCAAGTTGAATCAAATAAACATTAGGAGTAGACTTTTTAAATAGATCTTTTTTTATACTGATAATGAATCGAAATTTGAGTTGAAGTTTAGAACTGTAAGAGATATCGCTGATGGCTTAATGGTTTCAATGAGATTCTCACATACGATTGCTAGAGATTCAAACTCGAGGTCGCGAACTCGACTCTCTCTATATATATATATAGAGTCAAGCTCGAGGTCGCGAACTCGACTCTATATATATATATATATATATAGTACTCTTTGTAAAGGTTGTAAAAAAAGAGAAAATGAGTGTTGTCTCTTACTTCAGAGGAGTTTGAACACAACCAAACACTTTTAGACTTTGAGTAGGATCATTGAAGTTTAGAATATAGTAAGTGAAAAACTATTTATGGAAAAGGCATCATTACACTAGTAGTAGAAAATTAGTAATCACAAACTCTAGTGAGGAGGTGCATGTTAGCAACTCCTGCGCATCATAAAGTACAAACATTCTCTAAATCTTTTACTTCTACAACGTTTTGTTTGTTGAGGTAGATTCATCTCCTAATCGTCATCTGAAGTTTCCGGGTCGGGTAATTTGTTTAAATCAACCGCTTCCCATGACCCGTTACATCTCTTAAACCCTTCCTTACCATGCTGACCATCATTAAGACCATAATCACTATGATTAACACTATGATCATCATCCACGTAATCATGATTACCACGTTGATGTTGTTGCTGATGATGATGATGATGATGATGATGAGGATTCCCACCAGCTCCTAACGCATCTACTTGTGCTCCAACCTCAGCCGCTTTTCTCCTTATATAAGCCGCCGACATATCCCCACCACCGTTTCCTCCCGTTACCTTAACGCCGGCCAAAAGCTCCGGGAAGTTAAGCCGAGCAGACGGTCCTCGGAGATAGAACACCGCCGTGTCGTAAGCTCTCGCCGCCGCCTCGGGAGTTGAGTAAGAGCCAAGCCATATCCTCGACCTTTTGTTAGGCTCTCTTATCTCCGCCACCCACTTCCCCCACTTCCTCATCCTTATCCCTTTATACGGCTTCTCCCTCTTCCTCCTCGCCGCCGCCGCCGTAACCGTCGATGTAGGAACCGCCGCCGCCACTTCCATCACTGTCTCCATATGGTTTTCTTGCCGGAGATTCCAAGAACTCAAGAGAGAAACAACTTAAGACTCTTTAATAAGCAAGAAAGATTTAGAGAAGAGCAAGAAGATGTGATATTGACGGCGAAGCGATTACATGCGATGAACACGTGGGCCAAGAAGAGATGAGAGTAACACGAAACAAAGCAAAAGAGAAGTTCACCGACACTAATCTATTAACCTCTTTCGCGTATATATTTTGCTTTACTTTTTATTTCGTTTATTCTAAGACAGAGACAACGATCTCATCTTCCCTGACAATATATATATACACATTTAGCTAAAATAGTATTTATTACTATGTTGTCTTTATTGTTTGGACGGAATTAAAATATTAGTGTTAAATACGCTCATGCAACTTATTTTAATAAGCTCGTCGGCTCTTTCCATTGGACGGTTTGAAATTAATCTCTAGTATATATCAGCGTTATTATATACTACAACATAAAAATGAGAAAATTATCTATAATAAAGTTAATTTTTTTTAATCATAATAGTTTAAATGACTAAAATGTTTCTTTAAGGAAATAAAAAATACTTACTATATATTAGACTATCTAGTTGAAGTGTCAAATAGTCAATAAATTGAAAATGTCAAGTAACAGAGGATATTTATTGATTGCATGTAATAAGAATAGTATTGAGCGTAGGGAAGTGGGTCGTTGTTGTGGAATTTTGGATACAATAATAAATAGGGTTTTTTAATTCAAAATGTATAGAGTTTTAAAAATTATCCAGAGATGTTAATAAGCAATAATACGATTAATTTACCATATTTACTGCTTTTGTTGCAATATAATATCGAAGGCAGTAGTGACACGCGTGTCTCCTTTTGGTCTGGGGACAAGTTAGTGGGATTCCTGAGGTGCTTTGTCTTTTCTTATTTCCTATGTTTTTAGTTTTACTAATACTTTATTTCTTCATATTTTCTGATTTCAATTCTTATAAAAAATATATCTACAATTTTAAATGGTAAAAATGATATTTTTAATAAATATATATAATAGCTACCTTATATCACTCCCTGTTTTGTTTGCTAACATTTGGAACTTACAAAGGTTTCCAAATTTTAGTTTTTTTAAAAAAGTTTTCAAATTTTCTTAAATTATAGTTATGATCAGTTTTAAAAACTTCAGGTGGTAATCGGTGATCCAACCTTCTATGTAGTTCAACTGAAAAAGGTCGTTATCTGAATTCCAATAGTGAGCATTATCTAAATTATTGCAGACAACATATGTCATTAGTCACAGTAATATAATAATAGAATATTTTTTTCTAAAAACATCAAATAAAAAAAGTTTAGGTCGGTGGTCGGTGGACATTGTATACGGCGCTTGGAAATAGACGTTCCATTCACGCAACAGCGATGTACTTGGCCTTGTATGAATGCTCTTCTAATTATAATAATTTCTCCTTTGACGATGGGTTTAAGGCCATAAGCTTCATTGAGAGGGAGGAATATTTACACTTCACAACATTTTAAAGCTTAGTTTGTGCTAATCTCAAATGGAAACTAATTATTCTGAAGCTGTGAAAAAATGAGCAATCACACTCTCTACAGTATATTTTATCGTAGAATGGTTTTAAAATTATATTTTAGATAAAGTAGCTTTTTAATCGTTGTCTTTTGGGCCAACATCATATATCTTAAAAAGATTTATTTGGAAACATTGAAAATGTCTAAATCTTCGGAGTCTAATGCTTGAGTCACACAGCACACATTAGGAATAGTTACATTTTAAGCTTGAATATTATGATTTAAAAACTTGAATGCGTTATAGATCGACTGTATTGTTATTTACTCTGCATCATTACAACTGTTTAATGGCAATGATTTTATCATCTAGTTTAATTATACTGATTAGTATATCTATGTTTGAAATCAAATATGCAGGTGAGTTAACTGCATATTTATATATTTATTTTGTCGTCAAACAATTATTTTTTAAAATTAGAAATTTTGTAAAAGGGTTGAATTTCTTCATTCATTAATTTTACAGCATATTTTCCTCTCTATATAATTTTTTAGTAATACGTCATCAAATGCGTTTTTACGTGGGAGTATCATAGGACGGCTTGGATTCATATAAAATAAAATCCAATAATAAGAAAGTAGCTCACACGGAAAACTTTCAATAAGAGACGTACGCGTATGTCCATGTTTTAAATATTATGTGACCGACATTGAGGTCATGCGTCATAGCAAACGTAAAACATTAAAATCTAACCTAACGAAACTACGTACATCTGGTTTATTTTCGTATGTGCGTATTCACTTCTTCTTGTACTTATAGTTTGTCCAAGACCTCAAAACATTTTTTATTTATTTCAAAATTAATTTATCAAATAAATTGATATTTTATATTTACTAAGATTCATAGATACTTTAATTTCACCTCTATTTAAATTAAATTAAATTAAATTACTAGTTATAACTTAGAAGACATGTTTCGGCTATAAAGTATATATAAGTGTATTTTTTTTGAACTTATATATAAGTGTATTTTCCCAGCCGGTTATAAACAACAAAGTGTGTTTCACTTTCTCATAACGATCGTTCAAGTTTTGCACACTTTACACACTTCTATTTACATATGTAGAGATTACTGTCTTAACAATCAACCACTTGTATATTGTTTGTTTCTGAAAAGAGATGATGTGTCACATTAATATCTTATACTACTTCCGTTTCGATTTAGTTGTCGTTGTAAAAATTTTTTTTTGTTTTAAAATAATTGTCGTTTTATAATTTTAATGAAAAATTTATTAGTTTTATCTGTTATTTTATTTTTTTTATTGGTTGAAATATGGTTAGCTGTATAGGTAATTGTGTTTTATTCTAGAAAATATATAAAATTAAATGGTTTCTTAATCTGCATGTAAAAACCTAAAACGACAAATAAAACGAAACGGAGAGAGTATTATCTTTAGTGATTGTTTTCTTTTTTTTCTCTCGTTTCTTACGTTTTTATTTTATTTTAAAAATTCTCCTACTTCCAAGGATTTAGCCACCAATAATATACTTGTATCCTATACAATTACCCATCGATAATTAATGTTAATTACAAGTGTAGATCTATGGCTATATACTCTGTATTACATGCGTAGTTTTGTTTGGGTCGGTGTAGCATCCGAACTACTTCTCAAGAAAATAAAATTCAATAACTAGTTCTTTTGTAAAAACAATAAATAATTTGTTGGATCAAAGGATATATGACAATAACTTCGAATATAAAAACCTTTTCTACATAATAATTGACTATTCATTAGCAGTTCATATCTCAACATCATTCTGATTTTGTTATTTTTGGATGCTAGTGAATAGTCAACATATGTTTTCATATCATGATTTTTGCTATAGTATTAAGCGTAAATCATATAAATAATAATGCAGTGGGGATCAGCTGTGAACTGGTTGGCACATAAACGTGCAAATTACCCAAAATTCAAAACCTTATTTTATCTTTTGGGAGACATAAAACTGAAGCAAACCCTTTTAATCGCGATAAGGGACCACAAACATATTCATCTTACGTATACCTTATTAATCTTTACAGTTCGTCGTATTAAACCACGATAATTTTGTAACCGACGTGGACATATATAGTGGATTCATAAATTACAGTGATGTATTTAGAAAGTTAAATCTTAATTCTCGGTTTCCATACACTGCTACTAGTGAGTGTCTCCACAATCATAGTCATATGTAATTAGCAGAGGGTAATAGTTACGAATTCATTTATGAATTATAATTAGTATATAATCCTAATTAGTGATTAACTGGAGAGCATTGAAGCACAGCAAAAGTTTTGACTTTATTAAAGCCGAAAGAGGCAAATAAAATTATGCAAAGGGTAAAAACATCATGGAACTGCAAAAGCAACGCAAAGGTCAAAGCGCACATGTGAAAACTAATACGACTCGTGAGTTGCAAAAGGGAGGTGTAACTTTAACTTAACTAGAAATATAGCCCCGCGCAAGCGCGGGGCGAATTCGTTTTTTTAAGCTTTACGTGTGTATAAGATTTTGTTGTTCGTATCTTGTCTAAATCTTTGTTTTTTTCGTATTGCAATATTGGAGTCATCACTTCCATTGAGTTCAATTCCGTTTTGTTATGTCTTCAAATGAAGTGTAATTTTCATTAGAAAGCCAAATAAAAATCAGGAAGATTACGACATTAAGTTATGTACATAAGATAGTTTGAAAATCAGGAAGTTTAATCCCTAAAACTTTCCGTACTACTTTATGAAAATTTCTAATTTATATGTAGAGATGAAATCTTTAATTTGCTTGTTGACATGGAATAATAATATAACGTCCCGACCGTCCACGGTTAATGAGCTGCTCATATTCGCGCTCTGGACCTGTAGATCCCATTCCATCTAACGATCGGTTCGTTAATTTTTCTAAAGTCTCCAAATCATTGTTTACTGACCATATAATCACCACCCGACCTTCCTCGTGTTTTGGATTCATTCGCAAGGTATCATGAATCACTTCCTGATAGCTCATTCATCATTTCACTATACCAACCTAAGCACGCTTAACTCTGGAGTTCTAAACGGATGTGTGACGGAAAAGGTAAGTCAACTTTGGTGACATAGGTAACTAAATCAATTCTCTTAAGCCTTTTTATATATATCACAGCTCGGAATGTTTCCATTCACCTCCTCTCAAAGAATAAAACGTCTTTGTTGTGTCCCACGACAGGTCTCAAGTTGCCTCTCGGGTTAAAATCGAGATGGCTAACCAGCTGTAATACCACTTGTAATGCCTCGACCGCCACGCCTCATTCAAAATAAGTAAAAAAATCCGCCATCAATTTTAAAAAAAATCTCTTGTACCTGAGTTAGTTATGTCAATCAAATAAACACCGAAGTGAAAGGTTCGACTATTTTAGTATGTCAACATACGATTTAAAAAAAAATATGTGGGACCAACTTAATATTGACATAGACACCCTTAGAAAAGACCAAACTGTAATATTATTATATAAAATTTAGTTTCTAGTTTACAAAATCTCATTTAGCTTAGTTGGTTATGTTAATCAAATAAACATTGAGGTGAAGGGTTCGAATCTCATAGTCAACATCCAATTTTTTTTTTTGAAAAGCCCATTACAAAATGGACACGTGGCAGAAGGGAAGAGAGTAAACTCTCCCATTATAATATAGATTTTCTTTCTTTTTTTCTATATACTACTATTGGTTAGACAATTATTATTATAATTATTTTTTTGTAAAAACTTGTTTTATTTGTTTATTACTCTATTTTCAACTATAAAATGGAATAGTGATCTTGGATAGTATTAACTAAAAAGCTCCCAGTCCCAGTTTTCGAGGTCCGCCGTCAGACATGCCTCTCGACGCCGGCGACACTGTAGCTCGCCGGCGTCGATCTCGCCCCTTCTCTTTCTTGCTTCTCATCACCTCTTTCTTCTTCATGGATACCTATTCTATGCGCTATGTTTCATCACCTCCAGTCCAAGCATTGTTTGGGTTGGCGGTTTCTTGCCGGAGTTGCTCCTATGTCTATACTGGCGCTGCTCTCTGCTACGGAGGTCCCTCAAGTCGCAAAGCTACTCATCGAGTCTTCACTGGCGTTTTGGGTCCCTTGTCCGTCAGATCTAAGACTCCACTGTCTGCAGAAGCGTTAAAGACGAGCTGTCGGCTAGATCTTCCGTTGCCTCCACCAGCGCTAATGTCTCGAGCCAGTCTCTGTAAGTATTTAGTACTCAGTATTTGTAAACTCTGTAATTGTACGTTTATTCATCAAAAGGAAGATGGCTTATATAGCCATTACAATAACAGAGATATCCTAAAAAGACTCCTAACGATAAGATCAAATACTTGCGCCACAAGACTCGGTGACTTATTCAAAACCAAACAAACTTCTCTAATCTATAGAACGTGAAAGACTTGCTCAAACTTCAGCTCCTATTATTCCGGTTTGACTCGTTCCAACAATCCCTCCCTAAACTAAGCCTAGTGAATATGGCTTAGCTTACTTGCAGAAGAACAGATTCCAAGCTTGTTTCTAAGCTTCTCGATCACCTCTCTCTTCAATGGCTTGGTGAAAATGTCTGCTACTTGTTCTTGTGTTCCACAGTGCTCAAGACGAATTACCCCATCATTGACTAACTCTCTCAAGAAATGAAATCGAACTCCAATGTGTTTGCATCTTCCATGAAAAACAGGATTCCTTGATAGTTTGATTGCAGATGTATTATCACAGAAAATGACAGTACCTTCCCTTGCTTCATACCCCAATTCTTCCAGAACTCTTGTGAACCACACGGCTTGACATGCACAAGTTGATGCAGCAACATACTCTGCTTCAGTTGTTGAGAGGGTGACAATAGACTGTTTCTTCGAAGACCATGCTACTGCTGCTTCATCCATTAAGAAAACGTATCCTGATGTACTCTTCCTGCTGTCCACATCCCCAGCGAAATCACTATCGGTATATACTAGCAGCTCACCAGTTCCTCCCCTCTTATACCAGACTCCATAATCCATAGTTCCTCTCAAATATCTTAGAACTCTTTTGGCAGCTTGCAAGTGCAACACCGTAGGCTTAGACATGTATCTGCTGAGAAGACTTACTGCAAATTGTATATCAGGCCTCGTGGTTGTGATATACATTAGGCTTCCAATGATTTGCTTGTAATAGGTTTCATCAACTCGTTCCCCTCCCTCATCCATGTCGAGCTTGTTTCCAGGAACCATCGGATTGTATACCTCATTGCAGTTCTCCATCTCGAACCGTTTCAGAACCTCCAATGCATACTTCGATTGGGATATGTGTATCCCATGCGATGTCTGCACCACTTCAATGCCAAGGAAGAACCTCATCTTTCCAAGATCAGTCATGTCAAACTCTCTTTGCATTGATAACTTGAACTCCTCCATCAGTGGCACATCGTTTCCTGTACATATGAGGTCGTCTACGTAAACACTTACAAGTAAAATGTTACCTTGCTTGTTGGTTTTGATGAACAAAGTCTCTTCATTCATTGACTTCTGAAAACCTTCTCTGATGAAGTATTCTTCAATCCTGCTAAACCAGGCCCTTGGAGCCTGCTTCAAACCATACAAAGCCTTGTGGAGTTTGTAGACTTTGTCTTCACTTCCATTGATCACGTACCCTTTAGGTTGTTGTACGTATACGTCTTCCAAGAGAACTCCATGGAGGAAGGCAGATTTTACATCTAGCTGAAAGATGTTCCAAGCCTTTTGTGCAGCAGTTGCTATGATTGTTCTGATTGTATCCATCCTTGCAACTGGTGCATATACCTCTGTATAGTCGATGCCATGCTCCTGGGTGTAGCCTTTGGCTACCAGCCGTGCCTTGTGCTTGCTTACTTCTCCAAGCTCATTGAGCTTAGTTTTGTAGATCCACTTTACTCCTATGCATTTTGCTCCTGTCGGTAAAGAAGTAAGTTCCCATGTTTGATTTTTGACAATGGAACTCATCTCTTCGTCCATGGCTTCTCTCCATTTCAGACTCCTTTCTGCTTCCTCATATGTTGCAGGATCACACGAACTGAACTCCACCATATTAACTTCATCCTCTTCTCTTGTGATTCCTGTAACATAATCACTCAAATAGCGTGGAGGTCTGACTGTTCTTCTTCTTCCCTCCCTGATTTCGATGGGTTGTTCTTCTTGATTTTCTTCTGCAGTGTCTTCTTGTTGATCAACTTGGGCTTCAACGTTAGGTTCATCACCCACCGCATCTTCATTGTTGTCCTCAGTATCACTTTCTTCCCATGGCTTGTCTTCATCATTCCAAGTCAACTCTGTATCAGACATGTGATCTTGGTTTCCTTCCCACTTCCAACTCTTAGTTTCTTCAAACACCACATCTCTGCTTGTAATCACCTTCTTCGTGATTGGGTTGTACAGACGATATCCCTTAGATTCTTCTGAGAAGCCAAGCAAGATACACTGTGTACTCTTGTCATCAAGCTTGCTTCGATTTACATCTGGAGTATGGACATGAGCGAGACATCCCCACACACGGAAATGCTCCACATTTGGCTTCACCTTGTTCCATGCCTCTTGTGGTGTAACATCCTTCACTGCACTCGTAGGGCATCTGTTGAGTACATAGAATGTCCAGATTACTGCTTCTGGCCAGAAGCTCTTGGGTACCTTTCTTGCTGATAACATAGACCTCACCATGTTCATCACCGTACGGTTCTTTCTTTCTGCAACGCCATTCTGTTGCGGTGTGTAGGCGGTGGTCAACTGTCTTCGAACTCCTTGATCTTTGCAGAAGTCTGAGAACTCCTGGGAAGTGAACTCTCCACCTCGATCTGTCCTCAGACACTTCAGTTTCTTACCAGTCTCGGTTTCAACCTTCATCTTGAATATCTTGAAGTGTTTGAACGTTTCTGACTTCTCTTGCAGTAGGTATGCCCATCCTTTCCTGCTGTAGTCATCAATGAAACACAACACATACCTCTTACCACTGCTGGAAACCGGATTGATAGGACCACAAATGTCTGAGTGCACCAGCTCCAAAACTTCTTTAGCTCTCCAATTGCTTGTTTTTGGGATGGGAGTTCTTGGTTGTTTCCCAACAAGACAATCTGAGCAAGTGAATTTTTGTGAATCAAAAGAAGGAAGCCCACGTACCATTTGTTTATTTTGCAGAGTCTTCATCCCTCGGTGATTCAGGTGGCCATAGCGCTCATGCCAGAGTTTTGAAGTATCTTCTGAAGTGATCTGAAGGCATTTTGAACCGGGATCATCCTTGGTTTGATCAAACAGTACAAACATCCTGTTCATACTCATCTTGCTTTCAGCTATCAACCCTTTATCTTCATGATAGATCTTGCAGATCTTCTTCTGTATGATGATCGTCAGTTGCTTCTCCTGGAGTTGCCCAATGCTCAGTAGATTGTTCATGAGCTCAGGGATATAGTACACTTCACTTATGGTGTATGCAACTTTGTTGAGCACCAGCTTCACTTTGCCTTTTCCTTCAACCTCCATACGTTTGTTGTTCCCCAACTTAACAGAGTGTTTAAAGCCTGTGTCCATCTCGAAGAACAAGCTCTTGTCTCCACTCATATGGTTTGAACACCCTGAGTCAAGAAACCACGTTCTTCTCCTTGTATTCACTCGTTTCTCAGTATGAGTCATCAGTGACATCTCCACACCTTCACTTGCTTCATTGTTCTCTTCTTCAAGATAGGCCATTAACAACATTTCTTCATTCTCATTGAAGTCTGCATAATTCGCCTCCTCTTCCCATTTTGGACACTCGTTTTGGAAGTGTCCTAGCCGATGACACTTGTAACATTCAACGGTACTTTTGTTAAATGTACCTCTGCCTCTGCCACGTCCTCTTCCTCTTCCATTGAAGCCTCTTCCTCTGCTTCCTGTTCCTCTTCCATGTGTTATGTTCAACACCTGATCATCACCTTTCTCTATCTTCCTGAACTTCTGTTCATGAACCGCCAAGGAACTCTGCAACTCGTCCAGTGAGATGCTCTCTATTTCCTTTGATTCCTCTATTGACACGACCACATACATGAACTTCTCACTCAAAGTTCTGAGTATCTTCTCCACCACTTTCGTGTCAGCCATCACCTCCCCATTACTTCTCATCTGGTTCGTGATGGCCAAGACCCTTGTGAAGTACTCCTCCACTTTCTCGGATTCCTTCATCTCCAGCAATTCAAAGTCCCTCCTGAGTTTCTGCAACAACGATTTCTTCACCCGAGCATTGCCTCCAAATTTCCCTTTCATTGATTCCCATATTATCTTCGATGTTTTCCGGTCCAGAATCTGTTCAAACGTTATCCTATCGATGGACTGATAGAGATAATGTTTGACCTTGTGATCATTGGTTTTGGCTTCATCAAGTAGCTGTTTTTGCTCTGGTGTTAGGGTCGTTGTTGTTGCTGGCTCCTCGAATCCATTCTCAATCAAGTTCCACAACCCTCTGGCCCTGAAGAAATTCTCCATGACTTCACTCCAGTGATCCCAATGGCCATCAAATTGTGGTAGCTTCATCTTCTCGTCTGCCATCTCTTCTTTCTCTCAAAAAACAGAGCTCTGATACCAATTTGTAAGTATTTAGTACTCAGTATTTGTAAACTCTGTAATTGTACGTTTATTCATCAAAAGGAAGATGGCTTATATAGCCATTACAATAACAGAGATATCCTAAAAAGACTCCTAACGATAAGATCAAATACTTGCGCCACAAGACTCGGTGACTTATTCAAAACCAAACAAACTTCTCTAATCTATAGAACGTGAAAGACTTGCTCAAACTTCAGCTCCTATTATTCCGGTTTGACTCGTTCCAACAGTCTCGGGCGTGAGGTCGTCTTTCCGCCCCATCTCCTCATGTCTCTGTCGCCTCTCCTCTTCACTTTCGCGTCTTTCCCATCCGAAACTCGTAGCTCCTCCACCGCTGACATACTCCGTCCTCTGCTTCTCATTGACGAAATCCAGTACCCCAGGACCTCAGTATCTGTTCGGCTTTGTCGCATCGTTGCTTCTCCGCCTCCTCCGCTATGTCCCTCTCCTCCTCCGGTAAAAGTCAATCCCGGACCGGTTCCGTCGTGCTGCATCGCGTCTTTATCATACCGGAGCCGAGATTCGACGTCTCGCCTCAGCACCGCTTTACCCTCGCCGCCGCCGTCGGCACTACATCCCCACCACGCGACATCTCCAACCAAAACAAGGTCAAACGTCAAACCTCCTCGACATGGATTTGGGCTGTATTTGAAATG
This sequence comes from Moricandia arvensis, assembly GCA_905132765.1. Classification (NCBI taxonomy): domain Eukaryota; kingdom Viridiplantae; phylum Streptophyta; class Magnoliopsida; order Brassicales; family Brassicaceae; genus Moricandia; species Moricandia arvensis. The sequence continues at coordinate 18,669 of CAJHQP010003321.1, forward strand.
GGCTTTAGCCATATCTTTAGCTTCAAGCGGGCTCATTGCTTACTGGGTCTCCTACCTATATCCATTACTAATTTCAGCAGAGATTTTAATATCCAATCTAGGCAGCAAAAGCGAGACGTCTTAGCTGCCCTAGAAATCCTCGTCAAGCAACACTTGAGTCATAGCTCCTCCTACGAAGCATCATGCTTGTCCACGGACTGTTGTTTAGTCTCAGTCTATAGGGTTCACCTAGCCCAAAGCCGTGATGTTGTGCTTTATTCTGGTCTACTATTTTTTCAGCCATCACAGGTCAGTAGAGATGTCATAGTCCCTGCTGTGTTACTCATGAATATTAGAGTCAAATCTAGGCAAAACAAGCCTTTTTCTACAGCCGTTAGCTACGATTCTAGAGTCAATCACCTGCTCGTACCGGCTAGCAGTCTTCATCTCCTACAAAGTTCCATTGCGAACTCGAGACGAGCTCATCCTCCACTGCTACTATCAAATACATACACCTTAATTGAAGCAAAGGAGAGTCTGTCATCATTAAAGTTGGTACCTATCAACTGTTATCAAACCCTCTTAGGGTCCCCCGTCGCCGGTTCATATACCGACTTTAATATGTTCTTAGGAACATCCGTTTTAGGGTCTCAAGTGAAGCATCTCTACGGGTTTCTTCGCCCCTTTAACACTTCTATCTTTTATTTCGTTGTGGTTTTAGCTTATCGTTTAGCCGTTGAGTTTACCTCAGGTTGTAATGGTTACATTTAATTTAATATAAGTATTTCGTGACAAAAAAAAAAAAAAATGGAATAGTGTTGGAGTTAAAGGAAAATGTCAAGGTTAGACAATTATTGGAGTGGATTTGTCAAGATCGTAGGTAAGGCACATTTTATATTGTCCAAAATCTGGTTATTCGGCATTCACTACTTAACTTATTACATGCGACAACTACGTTATTGAAACTAAATGATTTGGCTTTATCATACACTTGCATTGTAGAGAATATATATTACTCAAGACAAGCTCAAAGCATAGTCATTATGTCCATTGTATTATCTTAAGCCCATGTGCTCTAGAGTTTCATTACAAGTAATTTGAATATAAATTGAGTCTTAAGAGAACTTGTCTTGTAACTTTGAGAGTTGCATTAGGCAACTCTCCTTCTAAATCTTTTATGATATTCATTAAATCTATTTGTGACTGGTGACAACTTATGTTTTCTCTTCCTTTATTTTTTTTTTGCACAATAAAATTCATTGAGCTATGTCTATTTTCAGTTCTTATCTTTTTCATTAACGCCTACTAATCTTGTTTTGAATATGTTCATATATATATATATACATATATATTTTAATATATCTCTAATTTGATTTTTAAAACAAGATTATCTTTAGGTCCCTTATGAATCATATGATAAAAGTAATATTTTTCATAATCAGGGATGTCGCAGGAGCGGACCTTTTTTTAGTTAGCTTTGGTCTGGTTTCTAAGCACTCAACTATATAGCCAGAGGATCATGACATCATGTTGAGTTGATCATAAATATCTGATAATTTACGGTGGTTACAGCATATACACTTAAAACTTGCATGAAGTGAAAGTGTTTGCATGTATAATTAGTGATTTTATAGGTTACTATTAAGTAACCAACTCTAAATCTTGGACAAATCTATTATACATGTTGGCCCATAATGCATAAACAGAAAATAAATGAGCCTATTATTGGTCTTGTTTTCTATTGTAATCAGGACTCTTGATAACAACTCTGGCCCAGTAAATTAACACTTTGGTGGTGCAGAGTTGTCATGTGTATGCTTTTCCTGCAAGTGAAAACGAACTGCAATCAGTCTCTAAAACTTCCCAATCAACCGGTTTAGGTTTTACCTTCACACACTCAAACAAATCGAGATCAATCTCTAAACTAAAAGGACCCAAAACGTGATGTGTGTAAGCTCGGTTCTCTGCTTGAACACAAACAACTCGTGTATAAAGAATAACTCTCTTTATTGATATGTTTAGAAAATAACTCAAAACTAAACACTTTGATCTCTCTGATTTTTTTGGATTATTGAATGCCACAACTCGACATCAATATATATAGTAAATAGATATCTCCTATTTCCTATTTTCTATAGTATTAGATAACTCCTAATTCTATAGATAATGTTAATATGCCTATTTTCCTAAACCGACTTGTTTATTGGAAACTTAGGCTCCAAGCTATTGAAGCTTATCTCCAACATTCTCCCTCTTAAGCTTCAATTCGGTCTTGGACATATCTTGAACTCCTACCAAGTTCCTCATCTCAGTAAACTTGATCCGCGCCAAAGCCTTAGTTAAAATGTCCGCCTTTTGTTCCACTCCCGGAACATGTTGCACTTCGACTAGCTCCCTGTCGATGCATTCTCGTATGAAATGATAACGCTTATGAATATGCTTGCTCTTACCATGAAACACCGGATTCTTGGTGAGTGCAATTGCAGACATGTTGTCAATCTTGATGAGAACTTTTGATGTGTCAAAGCTCGTAATCTCGCTTAACAGATCACGTAACCATATCGCTTGTCGTGCTGCTTCCGTTGCTGCCATAAACTCGGCTTCACACGTAGACAATGCAACTGTGTCCTGCTTCTGTGAACACCACGTGATAGGTGAGGATCCATAGTAGAACATATGACCAGTAGTGCTTCTTCCATCGTCTTGGTCTATGTTGTGACTGCTATCACTGTATCCAGTGATTTCTTTTGACCCTCCACGCTTAAACTTTAAACCATAGGCGACCGTTCCCTTGAGATATCGTAGTATCTGCTTCATTACTTCGCCATGTGATTTGCGAGGGCTCTGCATATATCTACTCGCGACTCCAACAGAAAAGGCTAAGTCTGGACGAGTGTGTAACAAGTACCTTAAACATCCGACATTCCTTCTATAGCTTGTAGGATCTATCTCTGCTTCTTCTGTAGCTTTTGAGACTTTCAGTCCAAATTCCATAGGTATCTGAGTCGGATTGCACTTCTCCAAACCTGCTTCGCTTAGAATCTTCCTTGCATAGCCTTCTTGTTTAAGCTCAATTCCTGTTTCTCCTTGAAACACTTCAATACCCAGATAATAAGTGAGCTTTCCAAGGTCTGACATCTCAAACTTAGATGACATTCCTTTTTTGAAATCACTTATGGCATTGAAACTATTGCCGGTGACGAACAGATCGTCAACGTAGATAGCAATGATGAGAAGCGTTCCTTTCTCTTCCTTGCGATACACAGCTGATTCTTTTGCACATCTTTGAAAGTTCAGACCTTTTAAGACTTCATCCAATTTCGTGTTCCAAGCTCGTGGAGCTTGTCTTAAACCATACAACGCCTTTGTAAGCTTATACACTTTGTGTTCTTCGCCTTTGACTTCAAAACCTTCGGGTTGTTCAACATAAACATCTTCCTTTAACACACCATGTAAGAAAGCTGTCTTGACGTCCAAGTGATGAATTTCCCATCCGTTTGATGCTGCCAAAGCACTTAGTAATCGTATGGTTTCTATACGAGTTACTGGTGCAAAGACTTCATCAAAGTCTATGCCAGATTCTTGTACGTATCCTTTAGCCACTAATCTCGACTTGTATTTGTTGATAGTACCATCTGCATTCTTCTTTATCTTGAAAATCCACTTGAGACCAATAACCTTTATCCCGCTTGGTTTATCAACTAAGACCCACGTTTTGTTCTTGTTGATTGAGTCAATTTCTTCTTTACACGCTAATCTCCACTCCTTGTGTTCTTTTGCATCTCTGAAACATCTTGGCTCATTGTTGATCAATAAGAGTAGAATCTCACATTCCGTTGAGGCTTGAAGTAAGTAGTCCTTGAGGTAATCAGGACGTTTTAGTGCTCTGTCTGATCGTCTTAATTGAGGTTGAACAGATTCAACTTCTTCAGTTTCTACTTCTTCGGTTTCTACTCCCTCTTGATCTTGTTCTAGCTCGTGATGAGGTTGAACAGAATCAGACGTATTAGTGTCTTCATTATTCTCGTTTTGATGGTTTCCAGTGTGATATGGTCCATGACCTTCATCAATAACGTCTCCCCACGTCATTTGAAACATACCTGGATCGCCTCCATCATCTCCCTTCCAATTCCAACTAGTCTTTTCATCGAAAACTACATCTCGGCTTACAATGATTCTTCTAGTTGAGGGGTTGTACAACCTGTAGGCCTTGGATCCTGGCTCGATTCCAAGATGCACTAATGGTTGTGATCTATCGTCTAGTTTTTTGAGGTTTGCTGCTTCAACCTTTGAGTAAGCTAGACAACCGAAAACCTTCAAGTGTTCAAGGTTCGGTTTCTTCTGTCTAAGACACTCATATGGAGTCATGTTGACAAGAGCTTTTGTAGGCACCCTGTTAATCATGTATGTTGCATGACGCACTGCCTCTCCCCATAAGTAGTTTGGTACTTTCATCGCCTTGAGAGTGCTTCTTGTCATCTCCATCAACGTCCTATTTCTTCTTTCCACGACGCCGTTCTGCTGCGGTGTGTAAGGAGCTGTGAGATGCCTCTTAATTCCACTTTTGTCACAGTACTCATGGAACTCTTTTGAAGTGAATTCACCTCCTCTGTCGGTTCTTAGAGTAATGATTTCTTTCCCAAGATCCTTCTCTATCAGACTTTTAAACGTCTTGAACATACCAAACGCATCACTCTTTTCTTTCATCAAGATCGTCCACATGTATCTTGAGAAGTCATCTATGATGACAAATATGTATTTGTTATGAGCGATGGTTGGTGGTGTTATCGGACCACATAAGTCTGCATGAAGAAGCTCGAGTGGTTTGGATGCTCGGTACATGGTTGCCTTTGGAAACACTTGACGTGTTTGTTTGCCGACCAAACACGATTCACACATCTTCTTCTCTTCTCTGATTTCTGGTAAACCGTAGACCATCTTCTGGTTGGACATAGCTTTCAACGTTTTGAAGTTTATATGTCCTAACCTTGCGTGCCACTTCCAAGTCCCATCTTCAATTCTTGTGTGTAAGCATATCGGTTTTCCAATCTTTAGACCAATTTTGTAGAGTCTGTTGGACGACCGTATGACTTTCACCAAGAGTCTTCCACTTGGATCATGTAGAGTCAAGTAGTCTTGTCTCATTCTGACATCGCAACCAGCTTCTGTAGCTTGTCCCAGACTCAGAATATTGCTCTTAAGCTCGGGAATGTAGTAGATATCTGTGACGAGTTGTTGTTCGTCCACTTTGCTTTGAAATAAAATCGATCCTTTCCCTCCTATTTCAATGCATGATCCATCTCCGAACTTAACTTTGCCTTTAATATTCTCGTTGAGCTCAGAGAAATATTGCTTGTTTCCGGTCATATGATTACTTGCTCCATTGTCAAGGTACCATATTCCATCACGTAATTCTTTGGAATGACATTCTCTTCATTCAAGAATACAATTTCGTGCATATAGAGGGCTGGATCAGCTTGTTTCTGTTTTATTTGCCTCCTCCAACTTTTGTAATCTTTCTGGACATGTGGAAGCCCAAAGTCGAGGTTTATCACATCGGAAGCAAATTAGAGGTTGTTTTTCTTTCTTATCTTTGATTGGAAAGAATGATTTCCAGAACGTTCTTGTGAGTTGTATCTTCCTCTACCACGTCCTCTATGTCCTCTGCCTCCTCTACCACGACCTCTGTATCCCCTGCCTCCTGTAGAACTATGTTGTTCTGAGCTTGCAAGTAACAACTTTCCTTGTGGTTCTCCATGATATTCCTCCTCTTTAATACGTTCTTCATAGGCCTTGAGTCTTCCTATGATGTCTTCGAATCCTGTCGTCTTCAGATCGAGGACTTGCTCGAGAGAGGCAATAATATGGATGTATTTGCTTCTAGGTAGACTGTTGAGAAACTTCTTAACAAGCTTGCTTTCTTCGATGGTTTCTCCAAGGGATGTTGCCTTTGCTGCTAACTCTGATAACTTACCTGCAAAGTTATCTATTGTGTCTGAAGAATTCATCTTAATTCTTTCAAACTCTGACATGAGGGTTTGTAGTCGTGCCTCCTTGACACGCTCAGCCCCTTGGTATCGCTTGCTTATCGCCTCCCATATCTGTAACGGTGAGTCTTGTTCGCCAACTTGCAGTATAAGATTCTCCGGAATGGATTGGAATAGCAACGCTGTTGCGATATCGTTCTTGTTCGATTCATCTGTTCCAGGTTGGACAGCTTCCCAAACCTTATGAATCCGTAACAGAACTTTCATCCTCATTGACCATACGGTGTAATTTGTAGAGGTCAGCATAGGACACTGGATCGAAATCGTTTTGTCAAACTCCTTTTGACGTGTGGTTGTTGTAAGATCTCCCATAACTCGGTTTTCTTACTAACAAACGATCGATCAAAACCTTGTGCTCTGATACCAAATAAAAGGACCCAAAACGTGATGTGTGTAAGCTCGGTTCTCTGCTTGAACACAAACAACTCGTGTATAAAGAATAACTCTCTTTATTGATATGTTAGAAAATAACTCAAAACTAAACACTTTGATCTCTCTGATTTTTTTGGATTATTGAATGCCACAACTCGACATCAATATATATAGTAAATAGATATCTCCTATTTCCTATTTTCTATAGTATTAGATAACTCCTAATTCTATAGATAATGTTAATATGCCTATTTTCCTAAACCGACTTGTTTATTGGAAACTTAGGCTCCAAGCTATTGAAGCTTATCTCCAACATAAACTCCAATCTTCAAAACCGTAACAACTATTATGACATGACTCGTATGTCGTTATCCCTTTTATAACGGGCAACGGCCCATCAAAGAAACCGTAATTAATCATATGGTTAGTTAATTTCTCCCAAATCCGTGTGTATTCCTAAGTAATCACTTTAATAAATCATTAATTACAATCATACGTTATTTGTGAATAAAAAAACCCATTAATCTTACAAATTAACTTCTTAAAAAATGATGTAAAAGAAAAAACTTCTTAGATATCGAACATAAAATTCGTTAAAAAAACATTTTGGTTGGTTTCTCCAGCGTATCTCTCTTCTTGCCATGAACCAATCATGAGGATTCGTGAACAGTCTAATCTTTAGCTACAAGTTCGACAAGTGTCAAGTGATGACGGAACAATGTGGGCATGTGTTCCACGTGCCCTTTTGCCAACGGGGCAATAATTCAAAACGCACTCTGATCTTACCTTGGGGGAAAACAATAGTAGCCGGTGGTGACGATGATTCATCTGTTTTATTTGACCAAAGACAAGTAAACAATGCGGGATGATATCATTAGCTTAGTTATTTCAAGACTACATTCGTCAATTTACTACAACAATACAATGGATCTAATGTTTACAACTCATCTATAAACATTTTGATGACCAAACAGTAACAACATACTTGTTGACTTTTTGCTTTATTGTATTATTGTGAACGTTAGAGCATCGTTATTGGGGTTTCTCTAGTGGGTTTCTTAAGCTGTGATATCCATGAACAGTGTAAGGATCGATTACAAAAACTATAGATTAGGGCATCTTTATCCCAAAAACCCTAAGGGGTTTCTTAATTTTTTTTTTTTTACTTTTTATCTTAAAATAAAATAAAATAAATAAATAAATAAGTGCACCAATCGCGGGCTGCCACGTGTCAGTGGGGCCCGCGAACAGTGCAAGAAACCCCCAATATGTGTTTCTTATTTGGTATACATAAGAGATTGGTTTTATAAAAAATGTGGGCCCCCCTAATAAGAAACCCCCTTTTAGGAGGGATAAAGATGCTCTTAAGAACCGATTTTTATGGGTTTCTTACACTGTTCACGGGTCCCACTGACACGTGGCGGCTCACGATTGGTTCACTTTAAAAAAAAAAGTAAAAAAAAAAAAAACAAGTAACCCAAAGGGTTTCTTGCATGAATGATGCTCTTAGAGCATCTCCATTGGTTAAGGACCCCATTTCTTTTTTTTTCGATTTAAAAAAAAAAATTAAATCCAACCAATCGTGGGCCGCCATGTGTCAGTGGGGCCCACGAAACAGTGCAAAGACCGATCCTTAAATAGAAAGTTTTAGAGCATCAGCAATGGTGGACTCCTAGGGAGGAGTCCTTAAATTTTTTTTTTTTTAATTTTTTTTTTCAAATTATAAAAAAAAAATTAAAAAAAAAATTATCGACCACTCGCGGGCCGCCGCGTGTCGCTGGGACCCGCAAACAGTGTAAGGACTCGTCAAAAAGAATCCTTATATAAGGATTTTTAGAAGCGAATCCTTAACTTTTTGTGGGATCCATTGATTATTTAATTATTTTTCCCTTAAAGACTCCTTAAGGATCCCTGTTGCTGATGGTCTTAGGAGTGGTCCTTAACAAAAGTGGTGGGGCCCACCACCACTTTTTGCTAAGGACCCCCTTAAGTCATTCCCAATGGACATGGTGTTAGCTTCTGCACTGTAACCACAATAAGACACGAGAGCAGAGAGGGAGACTCACTTTTTTTTATAATAATATTCACTTTGAATGCATTGATGTTTATTATTACATTTAAATCATATTGACCAGAACCAAAATTATAATCACATTGAACATCATCAAATAACTAACAAAACGATACGTCGATAACCCTACTGATTTGGAAAAAATAAGACATTCATCTCTTGATATTATTGACTGTGACCAAAATAAAATAAAATAATTTAGTGGACCTAGAGGGATGGGCACTTAAGTTAAACTAAGATTTGAAAAATTAGTGACCGGGTTCTCTTGGGCTTGGACCGGAGTGTTTTCCTAATCGGGACGTATTACTCCCGTCCACGAAACTATGGCCCTTCCCTGGACTGGGACCTGAGTTTTTGATCGAGCCAAGTGATAAGCCATCGAAAAAACCAGCCACGAGCTTCTTCTCTTCAGTTTTTTTTAGACCACCAAGGGGACGAGTCTCAACAAGAACCGAACCGGTCAATATGAAGAACAGAATCGTAGCCACAATACCTTTGCTCATCATCATGGTTTAGTTAACTCTTTTTGTTCTCTCTCTCGTTCTCAGATAATTAAATTTTCTGTGAGTGTTATGTGGATTTTCTATTTACTTATATAGTAATGCTCGAGAAGATACAAAGTTGATTTTCATTTTTTTTAATGAATGTAAAATTTATTTAGTCAAATACTTTTTTAAAGGCTCTATTCAATAGAATACTTTGTACTTTAAGTGCTTCTTTTCTAAAGTTGAATTTTTACTCTTAACTAAGTTTTGAATTCAGAAGAACGTGATCATTTTGCATATTTACTTGTCATTGTATTGTATGTTTTTACACACAGATTAAGAAAATATTTAATTTTGTATATTTCTAACATAAAAACATTATTACATATAAACTTAATCACATTTTAACCAATAAAAATAGAATAACATACAAAATAATAAATTTTGCATTGAAATCATAAAACAGTATTTATTTTGAAACATAAATTTTACTTTACAATAACATCTAATTTGAAACGGAAGTAGTATTAGGCTGCTTCTCGGGAAGATCTCAACTTGTTTATCGAGCGTTCAGATTAAAAAACAAGAAGCCATCAATGAGAAAAGGATAAGAGGTTCAAAAGAAATTTATAGTTATTGTAAATTTAAGACTGTATACAGAACATAATGTTTGATTTTTTGGAGCAGACGGCAGCTACAATTTGAAGTATGTTGTGTTGTGGACCAACCATAGTTTGAATTTCAAACTTGAGAAAGTATATAAAGTCCCACATATTGGGTAAAACCGGTTTGGTTGTTGGTTTTGGTAAATTTATTAATCGAATATAGTTTATATTTACAGTTTCAATTCGACTTTATTTTTTCGTTTAGCCACAAAATATGTCTCTATAGGTTGCTTTCTGTTTGCCATTTTTTTTTGCTATAGAAATAATTAAAACTAAATAATCTGAATTTGGTTTGGTTTTAGAGTAAAATTTCTCTTTCGGTTCGGTTAAAACAGCTGATTTGGGCTCTTAAGGAGTGAGGCCATCCGCAATGGGGTTTTTACCGGAATCCTTAAGAAAAATAATAATTAAATAATCAAAAAAGTTAAGGATTCATTCTAAAAAATCCTTATATAAGGATTGATTCTTATACTATTCACGACACGTGGCGGCCCGTGATTGGTTGATATTTTTTTTTTTTTTAATCTGAAAAAAAAAATAATAATTAAAAAATTAAAAAACACTATTCATAAGGACTCTAATAGAGATCTACGGTTGCGGATGCCCTGACATAAGCGAATTTGACTTGTTTAGATTGCTGGTTTATAATATTGTCAAATACACCAAAACCTAATAGTCAATGCTTTTAAAGTTCAAACACTTTGCTGCTATTTTTCTTGCACGACCGTTGTTTCAAAAACATGTAACAACCACACTTTAATAAAATTTCAACATCTAAAATTAATGATTTTGTTAGGTCGAAATCTATCCTACATAAAGACAAACCCTTGGTCTTTTTGTCAACTCTTGCTGCTTACATGCATGGTGTTGAACTACTACGACCCTTACGATACAAGTATATGATGTTAGTTTATACAAGTATATGATGTTAGTTTATACAAGTATATAATGTTAGTTTATACAAGTATATGATGTTAGTTTATACAAGTATATGATGTTAGTTTATACAAGTATATGATGTTAGTTTCATCATTTCGAGTTCATCAAACTGAGTTCTGACTATCATTTTTTTTCCAAAGAAATTTGGTTAGTTTTTGAAAATAAATTATCGATATTTTAAAATGTAAATTAAATTTTAATACCATCTATTGTTCTTTCTTAATAACAAACATTTTTCTGGTGTGATTTTATAACAAACATGTTCATTTGATTCCGCGGTAAGAGTAAGACAAAGAAACAATTTGCTGACCATCAGGAAACCTTAATATGAGGCGAAATCACTATCTTCCAAGTTATTAAACAAAACTTATAAGCAAATTACTTAGAATCCGGTTCACGGTTCCTCTCTTGGAAAAAGGTAAAAGGAATTAATCAACCTTGGTTTGGCCAAAATGATATAGCTTATTAGTGGCGTGAGACCATACCATAATATAATAAGAAGAAATAAAATGTTAACTATATATAGTTCGGACATGGTAGTCCATTAATATTGGAATCAAATTCTGCATTTTGATAAATTCATTATCTAGATTCTAGTCTTTTCTGTTCCGTCCAGTTACAAGAAATAAATAGAGTCTTGAAATAAAATATCTAAAGAGAGTTTCAATTAGCCTCTTGAATTCAAAAAGAAAGTTTAATATAATGAGTCACTAAAGTTTATTATTCTGTTTTTCGTATATCTAACACAAAATTTTTGTGTTAATACATAACACAGATATATCAGAAAATTATTCATAGATATATAGTATGTATGTGTAACTTTATATAAGAAAATATGATGCACTAATTCACGTGATGACTACAAATTCCAAATTAATTTAATATAAATTCTTCCAAGTTCCAAATCTTGGTTATAAGAAAAGGGAAAAGAAAAATAGATTCGAAGATGCAAGATTGATAATGAATTCAAATGAAGGGCACATGTAGGGGAAGTGACGTTTAGAAACAAAAAGGGAAAAGAGGAAGAAGATAGATAGATAGAGATGCTTAGTTACTATCATGACAACTATGAAGCAAAGCTAGAGTCCGTCCATTACAAGTATTTTTTTGTGTGTACCACCGAATTTGTCTGTCTATGTTATCGCCTTTCTTTTCTCATTCCCACGAGCCATGATGACAATTATGTTTTGTTCCTTTTAGTTTATAATTTGTTAGTATGACTGAAAAATAACATATTTACAATGCCATTGAACCTGGTTTCACCAAGGTAATTGAATAGTAATTCTATTATTTGCAAATGAGATAATATTTTTTCAACTCACTCAAAATAGAATCTACTTCAAACATATATGTCATGGTTCTTTATTTCGATAAGGTATAAATATTTAAATTCGATATTTTTAAATATTTTTTCAGACCTATTGTAAATACTAAGTAACAATACATCATTCAACTTTCCCAATCAATTTTTTGAAAATGTCTCAAGTTTCTATATCTTCATGTTATATATAGGTTTCTATGTTTTCTTACATATTCTTGTTTCAAAACCACAAAACTGCAAACAAGTTTGTAATAATATTGAATTATTAACATTTTTTTAATACTGATCATTAAAAACGTCAACTTGACCAAAAAAATAAAATAAATAAAATACAATCATTATAGTTTTTTTCGATGAAATTCTATCAATCAATATAATCTGATCGTTAAACAAATTAGGCAACTAAAATAAGGTAAATCATTAATGTTGATTAACAAACTAAACAAATATAAACTTATTTTGATCTATATTCTTCTATACAAACAAGTCTCAAGGATTTGTATGGTCAAATATATTCCGATCAAATTATTCGATAAAGTGTGAGATAAAATACGTACTTTGTCTCCCTTACTTTTCTCCTATGTCACATCTACGCATTCGTGCCCTACCTTCATAAGCACTCTTCCAAATCTTGATGAGCCACGACCGGAGATCTAAATGATCAACTAAAACTACTAATTAATTGTTTTAATTGAACCTTCGTTCAAAATTTATCTACATTATTTGTTCAATACAAAATAGCCCAACGAGGTATTAGAAAAAGTAATCATGTAGTCTAGTTCTTTCATTTGGTTCGCTGATACTCGATGGGCTTTTGCTATATACATTCATGGTGATTACTAACCTCCATGTTTAGATCATGAAACCATGTTCCAAATAATGATATACAGTTTTCTTGCCTGACTCCACTAACAAAAGCTAACAATATTATACTTACCAACTACTACTTGAATTTTGATTCGGAAGAGATTGATTCATTGGAATCTTGTTTATACTAATCAATTAACCAATCCTAACTTATTATTTATCGAAAAAATCCCACGAATTAATATTCTGATCTAATTTCATATCACATCTTAAGGCAATAACAGAAAAAGAACAACTTAAGAAGCTATAATAGTTTTTATTTGGACAAACTCAAGCAATAATAGTTTTTTTGAAAATTTTAAGTTATAATGGTTTCATAGATACTAAGTGAGGGTTATTGGTTTTTGTATTTTAATGAATTTGGAAATTCAAACTAAATCAAGTGTTATTGGTTCTATAATTTTAAAATTCATATTGAAATCATGTGTTATTGGTTTCATGATTTATAAATTTTAATTTAAATCATATGTTATTCAATCATTTAAATTTACTAATTGATTTGATTTCATAATAGATTTGAATATATTTTTTTGTTAAAAATACAAAGACACAAATCTGAGGGAAGATTTCCAGATTTGTAAATACTAATTAAAATTTATATGTTATATTTGAAAATCATTATATTTTACATTGATTTGTAAATATTATATAGATTTCTAAATACTTTAAAGTATATTTTACATTAAAATTTATATGTTATATTTGAAAATCATTATATTTTACATTGATTTGTAAATATTATATAGATTTCTAAATACTCTAAAGTATATAAACCAATAACCCCTCCGGGATTTATAATTTCCTTATAAAATATAATTAGCTGGTAAAAAAACAATTAGCTGGTCAAAAAACAATTAGCACTTATTAGAGGTCCATTTTATAAGGAAGCTAGAGACCGTCCTTTTTTAACTAATTCGCCTGCACCATCCCCTTATATCGGGAGTCTAATTCTACATCTTATTCCTTTTTATATAGATTCTCTAACCAATTACAAACAAAATGTTAGTATTATTTTTATGTATAATCGAAACTCGTATCTTCCTTCCTCTCCATTCTTTTTCATTTACCTTTGAATATTTTCATACTGGTATATAAAGTACTTCCTCCTCTGTTACTCCTTTCTATCAGTGACCAAAAGATATATATATTCATTGTTTAAACCCTAAACCCAAACACCTGAGCTACCAAGCACAAAACAAAAATGAGACCCTTGGGCTTGATCTTTACGGTCATGTTCTTGGTCTCAGCCTTTTCAGAATCAAGAACCGCCGATTGCAGAGTTCTTCTTGGTGGCTCATTGGAGGATATAGGTCAATCTACGAATCATGGAGTCGATTTGCGAAGAAAAAAATTGTTAGGGGTGGTGATACGTTGCTATAAAAGGCTACGCTCGCTCTCTTCAGCTGGAGAGAGGATGCATACAATGGCTTCAGGACCGAGCAGGAGAGGTGCTGGTCACTAAAGACTATTAATCCATGCATTTACGTTATTCCTATACATCAATATTTGTTTAGCTCAGGTTATAGAAAATGATTTTCATTTGTTATAGGTTATTATATTTATCCACTCGTCAAAGATCAATGTAAAGTTTAGAAGCTATAGATTCTTTGTTGATACAATAATCGGCTCCTTCAAATAAACACCCATATATAGTACGTCATCTTGGATTCGCAAATTCCATATATATTTTTTGGTTCAAAGTGTTGGCCTTAGGGGTATTCAAGAGACATTTTGTTTATGGCCCAATCTCGACGATTATTTAGTTATTGCCATCCACCTCTCGAAATTTGTATTCTTAATTGGTAATGAGAAAATTAATCAAAAAGCCCATTTAAGGCTCATTAGTTTGTCTTTTCACACACCAGCGAGCACATTCTACCATACAATTCATATCTCTTTTGCTGGTTTTTGTTGTAAACTTAAAAAAGTAAAAGACAAAGAAGGTGAGGATGAGTACGATGAAGCCAAGCCGGAGCGACGAAGTATCCGACCCTGATGAGCAGATCAAGAACACGAACGAGATCAGAGCTGGTTTCGAGTCCTTAGCACCTAAGCGACCCACTAAACCCACCCGGAGCGAGCCAGAACCTCTCGGATCTTTCTCTACTCCCGACCAAACCACAGACCACCCGGAGGCTGACAAGTTCCAATCTCTCCAGACACAAACTCATGTTCGTTTCTCTAACCCACTCTTTTTAACAAAAACATTTTTTTCCATTAACGTAAACTAACCATTGTGGGCAACATAACAGTCTCAAATTATTTTTAAACCCAATTCAAAAAAAAAATGTTATTAGAATATTTAACGATCTAATGAAATAATTTTTAAAATTACTAAATTCGTTTATCTTTAAAAAAAATTATAAATCTAAATTTAACAATTTATCTAAAATTTAAAGTTTTAAAATCATAATTTTTATATATGATTCTAAAAATTCTATTTTTAAATTCGGGATCATGTTCCTTCGTTCCACTTGTACCTCTAACAACGACCGTGGTCGTCAAGATTGAGATATTTTGGTGGTCAAACATGCAGGGTAATATTCTGCATAAAGGAGATTCATCTACGGTTCAAGATGAGTTCTTACAGACTGAGTATTACACGAACCTCACCGCCATTGATAAGCAACATCACACGGTTCTCATTTTCTTCTCCCTCTCTCTCTATAATTCATAATTTCAGCTGAAGAAAATTAACTTTGTAATAAAATGTGGCTTTGTTTCTTTGGAACTAGACCGGAAGTGGGTTTATCAATGTGGTGAAGGAAGACGGCGGTGAAGAGACCGTGACAACCACCGTTGGACTCGATGACGGAGGAGAAAAGGCGGTTTACAGAAGCAACCCGGCGACTAACGACTGGATTCCTGCGGCAGAGGACGACCTAACTTCAAAATTTTCATCTAAACCGAACCGAAGCGAGAGTTCTTGAATGTGATTTTTAAAAGTGTTC
Source organism: Moricandia arvensis (assembly GCA_905132765.1). Lineage (NCBI taxonomy): Eukaryota > Viridiplantae > Streptophyta > Magnoliopsida > Brassicales > Brassicaceae > Moricandia > Moricandia arvensis. The sequence continues at coordinate 34,366 of CAJHQP010003321.1, forward strand.
TCTTATCTTCTTCCAGATGTTGTGTGTTTCTTGATGTTATTGTAATAAGATTTAAAATAATTAACTAGAGCTGGATCCGATCACCGAGCGGATGTTAATTTAAATCTTGTTTCGTGATATAATTATATGTTTTTACATGATAATATACTATATATAAAAATATACTTATCTTGATTAATTAAAAATAAATATAAAGTCAACAAACGTAATATGGTTATTCATTAGTAACCGTCAATTGTATAATAAAATTTATATCCCGGTAAAAATAATGTCATTTGTTTATATATGAGTTTTTGTCAATTAATAAAAGAATTAGTTGGAATATTTTTAACAAAAGTATAATATTATTTCTATATTATTGATATATCTTATTAAAAACTTAGCACATGAAATCTATAATATAAATTTTACTTATGTATTTATATTTTGTTTAATGATATTTTTAAACATATAAGTTATTTAAATACTTTTAGGTTCATATGAACTTACCCGGACCCAGAAGGATCAACTCAAACCCCGTCTAGAAATTTATAATATCTACATGTAGTTTAGTTTTAGAACAACAAAAAACGATATCAAAAAACCGATTTCTATTCGGATGGATACTTGGATGGATGTGAATAAATAAAAACTATTTATTAACCGGTTAGAATCTTTGTCACGAATGAAATAATTTTATTCAAACATATAAAATTATTATGATTAACATGTAAAATAAGTGATGTTAATTATTATAATAAATACAATTAATGAAGTAATTAGAAAAAGTAAAAAAAATGTAATAAAACATTTTAGAATTTAGATAAGATAACATTCCTATTTAGTAGCTTCATTAAAATATCAATTGCTTCATTTATTATAGTGTAATAAAACGATTAAGTTAATTTGGATAAGACAACATTCATTAATTGTAGCTTCATTAAAACATCAATTGCTTCATTTATTATAGTGTAATAAAACGATTAAGTTAATTTGGATAAAACAACATTCGTTAATTGTAGCTTCATTAAAACATCAATAGCTTCATTAATTACTGTTGTAATAAATAACTAAATTTTAGCATTTTCAGATTTGTACTTCTGTTTTAATAATATAGATATTCCATCCGTTTTAATTTAATATTATTTAATATGTCGTTGTAAAGTAAACTTTTGATTTTAAAATAAGTATCTTTTTATAATTTGAGTGCATAATTTATTAATTTTCTATGTTGTTTTATTTTTTATTGTTTAAATGTGGTTAGGTTAGTATAATTATATGTTTTGTCATTAATCTGAAATAATAAAATTTTCAATAGGGATAAGAAGAAGTTTCCAACGCTCAAATTAATATCCATGATGAGATAAGCTTTCTGTGGACTGTATTAGATAAGAGCAAACGCAATGATCAAACGACATCTTGCTACAATGATGTCCACACTGGTCTCTCCGACCTAAGCGACGTAGGATACACACACTTGGATCTTTATGTATAGCCCACAAAATAACCAACACGATTGTATTTGTATCACGTGGAACATCGAACCCAACGATGACAGAATCAGAAGATGAGACAAATGAGGAACCATAAGTGGTGCCATAGTGTAAAGCCTAAGTAGTCCCGGTCACAATATTGTTTGAGTAGTTCATGTTAACCAAATCATCTTCTTTCAACAAACCACAATTACTTGATGATTGTGATTCCATTTGAGTTTGTCTCCTTCTCTCTAGTATTTGTGGATGATTCAATAGATTTGACATTGCCCATTCCACCACGGTATCTGTGACTCCTATTAGCATCATCTGACACTAAAATCCAGTAATGAAAATAGGACCGTTGCTGTGTGACACAAAGGAGATAACAATCCAGGCTGGCGATCAGTGTCAACATCATGCTTATTATCACGTTTTAGGCAAAACCGGTTAGAATATGTAGAATAGTTTGTATATTCAACACTTTATTTTTTTTTTAACATTCCACTTAATCTTCTACCTAATTACTCAACATTCGCTTCGGTTTTAATTTATACAATAGTTTTGTTTAGTAAAAGTCAACATTCTACTCCATTATTTTTATCTCATATTTTTATTTTTTCTGTTTTTTTTTGTGAAAATCTATTAAAATCATTATAGAATTAAATAATTTAAACTTAAATAAATTCAATATATATATATTAAAAATATAAATTGATTTTGAAATTGATAATTAGTAAAATTAGTTTTTAGATTGATAATCAGTAAGATTTGGATAGCTAAAATGATAATTAGAAGAATTTTGAATGTTAAAGTATTTATTATACTAGGATCACTACAAGAAAACGTTTGGTTAACGACCAAAAGTTGCGACCACAGAATGGTGGTCGTAATTTTCCTTCTGTGTTACGACCAGTTAACAACCAAAGTGATATTGGTCGTAAAACTGAAGTAAAATTGGGACCACATATGTTGGTAGTAAAGCAAAAGTAACTTAACCTCTAATTTACGACCAAAAGAAAAAGTGGTCGTAAAGTAGAAGTTAGTTGACTACGGAGTTACGACCAAATACGTAGCTTCGCATTAACGACCAAATTACATGCACGTGGTAGTTTATTCGAAGTAACATAGTTTTGGTCGTAAATAGGGGGTAATATTCCCCACGACCAAATTACATCCACGTGGTAGTTTATTCGAAGTAACATAGTTTTGGTCGTAAATATGGGGTAATATTCCCCACCTACCATTCTCGAAATTTGCCTATAAATACAATCTCATCTTCCATTTTTTAGTTACACAGAAAAAAAAACTAAACAAGATTTTCCAAAAATAAACGAAACAAGATAGAGTAAAAAATGTCTCGAGATATTTATGAGCTTCGAAGTTGGATGTATACACATAAAGATTCTGAGGGAAGAGTGACATCGGAGTTTCTCAACGGGGCAGAAATATTCATGTACCAGGCCGGAAACACGTCTCTCACGAAGGAAACGGGTAAAATGTTCTGTCCATGTGTAAAGTGCAAGAATACAAAATTCGCTCTTAGTGAAACGGTTTGGAAGCATATAGTTAACAGAGGATTTACTCCACATTACTACATTTGGTTTCATCATGGAGAAGGTGATAGTATGAATGAAGCTAGTAGTAGTAATCAGTTTGAAAATATTCGTAATAGATCACAACATTTACCTTCGGAGGATCAGGTGGTAGATCATGATAGGATGCATGAAATGGTTACTAATGCATTTCGTGAAACAAATCCAGTAATTGGTGCAGAAGTAGAAAATGTAGAGGTGGGAGTAGAAAATGTAGAAGGACCTAACTTGGAAGCCAAAAGATTTTATGACATGTTAGCCGCTGCTAATCAGCCAATTTATGAAGGTTGTAGAGATGGTCTTTCTAAGTTATCATTGGCAGCTAGGATGATGAATATCAAAACTGATTATAACTTACCTGAAGTTTGTATGGATGCATGGGCGGAGTTGTTTAAAGAGTATTTGCCTGAAGATAATGTGAGTGCTGAATCTTATTATGAGATTCAAAAACTGGTTCATAGTCTTGGCTTACCTTCAGAGATGATAGATGTCTGTATAGACAACTGTATGATCTTCTGGAGGAAAGATGCAGAGTTGTTGGAGTGTCGATTTTGTAAGAAGCCACGATATAAACCACAAGGACGTGGACGAACTAGGGTACCGTACCAGCGGATGTGGTACTTACCTATTACGGATAGGCTGAAGAGATTATATCAATCTGAAAAGACTGCGGCAGCGATGAGATGGCATGCAGAACATACTCAGAAGGATGGCGAGATCAATCATCCCTCAGATGCAAAAGCGTGGAAACACTTGAATTCGGTGCACAAGGATTTTGCAAGCAACATTCGCAATGTTTATCTTGGATTATGCACAGATGGATTTAGTCCTTTTGGAATGTCTGGAAGGCAATACTCACTTTGGCCAGTCATCTTGACGCCATACAACCTTCCACCAGAGATGTGTATGCAAAGGGAATTTCTTTTCATGAGTATATTGATACCTGGGCCTAAGCATCCAAAGCGGTCCCTCGATGTTTTCTTACAACCTCTGATAGAAGAATTGAAAGAATTGTGGTCAACAGGGGTGGAAACATATGATTGTTCAACGAGAACCAACTTTACAATGCGAGCCGTTCTTCTGTGGACTATCAGTGACTTTCCAGCATATGGGATGCTATCAGGTTGGACTACGCATGGGAGACTAGCGTGTCCTTATTGTATGGGAAGCACTAGCGCATTTCAACTGAAGCATGGTAGGAAGACTTCTTGGTTTGATGAAAATCGGAAATTTCTCCCTCTTAGCCATCCGTATCGACGAAACAGAACGTTATTCAAGGCAAAAGTGGTTGTACGGGACACCGCACCTCCTTATTTATCTGGAGAGGAAATTGAGAAAGATATCGATTACTATGGTGCACAAGAAACAGTCAAGAGAGGAGGTAATTGGCATACTCCGGCAAATATGGCTGATGGTTACGGTACACAGCATAACTGGAGTTGTGGATATCAATTCAAGACGGAGGTACAACAAATTTGAGCCCTACATCTTGGCATCTCAAGCAGACCAAGTTTGTTTTATTCCATATCCGCGGATTAGACAATCTGGAATATCCTGGTTAGCCGCTATTAAAGTTACACCTCGGGGTCGTGTAGTGAGTGACGATGAACAACCGCCTTTGCAAGGAGATACCGTTAACGAAGTGGCAATGCCTGAACAACCTGTTGATGAAATTTTACTTGTTGATCCTCAGAACCTAGGATATGAAGATCTTCCAGATGATTTAGTGGATGAAGGCAATGAAGATGAATTTGAAGAAAATGATGAAATAGATGATGGTTCAGAAGATGATGACGAGTAATAACATATATATATATATATGTACTTTGTATTGTATTAATGTTTTTGAATTTTTGTATAATTAATACTTTTAGAGTTTTAGTATTTTTTAATATTAATTAAAAAATTTCTGATATATTGAGGTTTAGAGTTTTAAAATGATATACTTATGAAGGCAATGAAGTTTGGGGTTTGGGGTTTGGGGTTTCGGACATAGGGTATAGACAACTGTAGTCCCTTTTTGGTCGTAACTCTTGGTCCCTTTTTGGTCGTAAATGTTGGTCCCTGTCTGGTCGTAAATCACTGGTGGTCCCAGTCTGGTCGTAAAACACAGGTGGTCCCAGGATGGTCGTAATATATATATATTTTAAAAATTGGTCCCTTTTTGGTCGTAAAATTTCCCTATAAATACCAAGTCCCATTCGAAATTGGACATCAAAACACAAACAAAACATCTATTTCTTTAAACATCAAAACACAAAATTCTTTGTAAAAAACATATAGTTTATAGTTTTTGCCTAAGAAATTTGTAAAAATATCTTAGACATATGCTTCCATAGATTTGAAATATTTCTATGGAAACTTTGCCTAAGATATTTATACATTTCTTAGGAATATTTTTTTTCATGACTTTCTTTTTGGTGGTAAATGGGATGTAATGTTTGAATTTGACTTTCTTTTGTCGTAACGTAGAAGTAAAAGTTTGGTCCCGAAGTGGTCGTAAAGCCTTGTAGATTCTTATTGGTTGTTAATTAAAAGTAAAGGTTGGACTCTAAGTGGTCGTAAATAAATATAGAATCTTATTGGTCGTAATGTTGTCACTAGTGGTTGCTGATTAGTCGTAACACGTGGTCCCTAAGTGGTGGTAAATTCATTTTGGTCGTAATCTAGAAGTAGTTTACGACCACATTACGACCACAGGTAAATCCCTATATAAACTCATCGGCCAGAGCTCACTTCGTCGTTCACCATACTCTCTCACTAGCCACCACTTTCCCTCTCTTCAGGTATGTTTTTTTTTTCGGTTTTAGTTTTAGTTTTTAGTTTAGGTGGTTAGTTTAGGTGGTTAGTTTAGGTGGTAATTAGATTAGGTTTGGAATTGGTTTAGCACAGGATTAGATTATTTATATTAGATAATTAGTATTTAATTACTTTTAAAATTATTTTGGAATTAATTGTTTCTAATCATAATTTTTATTTGTATATGTAGATATGTCCGGGAGAAAGAGATTAAGAAATCACGCAGAGAGAAGCCAAACTGCTTCTTACGGCGAAACATTTCTCGGTTCGTCGTCGTCGGATCCATCAGCTACTAGCTCTGGCACAGCCCGAGAGTTTGTCGTCCCTGAGACCGCGGCCCAAGGCACTCAACCATCTTATGTGCCTCCTCCTCCGTTTGTGCCACCCCAGCAGCCTCTTGATCAGTTTGACGCCGTGTCTCCCTACTATCCGCAGCAGGATGATCATCAGCAGTATCGTGATCATCATCTGCATCATGATCATCATCATCAGCAGCAGCAGCAGCAGCAACATCAGCAGCAACAGCATCATGTCCCTCCTCCAGTCCATGAAGCTGCTCCGCCTCCTCCTCCGGGTGTCCATCCGGATTTGCTTGTGCCACCGGATGCTCCCTACGCTAGATACACAGTGGAAGATCTTCTCCAAATGCCGGGCCGAGAAGGTTTACCTATCATCGATCCAGATCGACCACCAAACACGCTCTGGTAATTTTAATTATGATTTTTTCATATATATGAAATTTTAATTATATATATTTTCATCTAACATTAATCATGAATTTTCAATTTTTTTATAGGTTTCCAACAGATAATCGCTTGGGACGGAGCGTCGCAAACATCATAAGGTCGAACTTCCGGGAGCCTCATCCGAACTGGTCCCTTACACCGGACCACGTTCGGAGGACTTGGTTCAAATGTTTTGCGGTAAGTTATTTTCTTTCTTACTTAAATTAATTTATTTCACTTTTTAATTTTATTTAAATTAAATATTTAATTATTTCATTTAATTATTTTAATTATTTTTCGCAGCAAAAATGGAACTGGTCTATTGCGGTCAACGAGAGCGTGAAGGAAGGGTTTTACGAGAAGGCGCGAGAACGCCTTAAGAATATTGTCGGCGATTGGAAGGATAAGTGGAGGTTTGATCCCGAGGTCAGCAAATGTAAACCGACCTACATCAGCGATTACGTTTGGAATGGCTTGACGGCTTATTGGAGTATGCCGAAGTCAGTTAAAACTTCGGCCCGTTGCTCCAACAACCGAATGGCGCGTGATGCTGAGGGTAATTTGGTCGTTGTGCCCCACACTTCTGGACAGACTTCTCATGCAGGGAAAGCTCTACAAATTGTAAGTACTAGCTAAAATTTAAAAAAACAAAATTTAAAAATTTTTAATTTGTTTTTAGCTTTTTAATAATTAAATTGTTTATTGATATATTAATTAATTAGTTTAATATATATTAATTATGTTGTTCTGTAGGCTGCGGTGGAAGGAGCACCACCGTCTCTTGCCCGACTTTACAAGTTGACCCATCAGCGTTCTGACGGGACGTTTGTAGATCCCCGAGCAGAGAAGATCTACAACGATGTTGAGGAGCAGATTCAGGAGGTCCAGACCCAGTTGACGGTGGAACAAGGGGAACCCGTTCAGTTATCCATTGTTGAACAAGATAAAATTTTTGAGAAGGTAATTAATTATTATTTGATTTTATAGTTAATTATGTATATACTAACTCATTTAATTAATTTAAATTATTTTAAATGAAGGTTATCCCGAAGAAGAGGGGACGAATGATCGGGATCGGTACGGTGAACGATGTCCCGAGGGCTAGAGCTGAATACGCTACAAGACAGCAAGAAGAATCTCAACAGCTCCGAACCGATTTGACAACCGCCAACCAAGTCATTTCGACCCTCCGGACGGACAACGAGGCCAACAGGAACCACATTAGGGCCATGGCGGAGATGTTTGATGTTATGGCGGAAACAAACCCAGCCCTTGCGGAAATGTGGAGACCTCGACGTTCAACGATCTATCCCGACCTAACTCCAGACGAACGAGCAAATGCAGAGCGATGTGCCGATGAACATACCTCCCAGTTTTTCGCAGACATTAATCTTAATAATTAATTAATTAGTTTTCTTATGTAATTTGAATATATATTTTTATTATGTTTTGGATATATTAAGTTAAGTTTATATATTTTCGAAACTGAAGGATTTTTAATTAAATATTAAATTTCGTAAATTAAAAATTTTAAATTTGTGAATTTTAAAAGGTGAAATTTTATTTTATTTCTAGAGGTGAAGTGGTCGTACGAAATAAATCAAACCGAAGTTATCTAGTCGTACAATTTACGACCAAGTTGTGTCTATGGTTCAAGACTCGAGGTTATGTGGTCGTACATTTTACCTCCATTTAAATACTGTTTTACGTTGGATTTGACTTCTACTTTACGACCAGGATTTACGACCAATTTACGTCTAAATTGGTGGACGTAACTTTACGTCAAATCAACCTCTAGTGTACGACTACGCGTTTTACATCCGTGTTACGACCAAACTTTTTAGTCGTAAAATTTAAGTCTACGTTACGACCAAAATTGAATTACGACGGGCTAGTAACGACTAAACGATTTTCGTTGTTATGTGGTCGTAAAAGGACATTTACGACCAGATAACTTCTAAATGAGTGGTCGTTATGCCCACGTTTTCTTGTAGTGTGATATCGTTATCAACATAGCAGCCACCACGAATTTCGATGAAAGGTATTACCCAAAAAAGATACCTTTCCTAACTCGTGATTTTTGATGACAATACAAATAAATTAAACATTATTCACGTTCTTTTATGTTCTTAATAAAAACTATAGATATGATATCGGTCTTGGCATCAATACATTTGGAGCTCTCAATGTTCTCAACTTCGCGAAAAAGTGTGTTAAAGGACAATTGCTTCTCCATGTCTCAACCGGTGAGTCATAGTATTTCTCATATAAAAGCCACCATATATATGTACCAATTACCAACCGTGGCTTACCTACATTAACATTTTTGTAGCATATGTTTGCGGCGAAAACTCGGGATTGTTCTTAGAGAAACCATTCAAAATGGGAGAGACTCTCAGTGGAGATAAGAAACTAGACATCAATGCAGAGTTCGACCTGATGAAACAGAAATTGAAAGAGCTCCAGCATCAAGATTGTTCGGAACAAGAGATCTCACAGTCGATGAAAGATCTCGGAATGACAATGTTTGTCGCCTAATCATACCCTATATGTTCTTAAACTTTACTTTGATCATCTGTTAATTCTTGAGTCGAACAATGTTTAGGGCAAAGCTTCATGGATGGCCAAACACATATGTATTTACCAAAGCAATGGGAGAGATGCTAGTGGGAAACTATAGAGAAAATTTGCCACTTGTTATTGTACGTCCAACAATGATTACTAGTACTATTGCCGAACCATTTCCCGGTTGGATTGAAGGATTAAGGTGAGTCCCGCTGTACCGGTTAATATTACCATGTCTTAGGCCTCATTTAGAAAGTTTAGGGTTAGACTATTCATTTGTTTCAACCACTTAGAAGACTATTTGCAGATTCATATATAAATTGAATAAGTATAATGCATATCAGAAGTTATATATTTTTACTCAATATTCATATTCTATAAATTATGTATGTGCAGAACTATAGATAGTGTTATTGTTGCATACGGTAAAGGAAGGCTTAAATGTTTTCTTGCGGATCCAAACACAGTCTTTGACCTTGTAAGTCCAATCCAACTCTTACCATTAAAGTCTTTGAATCACAAGTCTAATCATAAACTCAGCATCTTAATCATAATTAGTTTATAGAATTTTCCCACTTATTAATAAAATATTTAAAATTTTAGTTATCAATATCTTATTTTTCATAGTTAACTATTTTTTTAATTTTTAACCAAAAAGATTTTAATAAACATTTTGAAGTTTGCAATTTATAATTAATTAATGCATTGAAAATGTGAAAATGTATTTTTTTAAACAAATTGTTTCTCTAAAATATAAATCTTTTCGGAACGGATGAAGTATTAAATAACGCATTACTGCTAAGTGCATATAACCCTCTAATCGTATTTTTATGGAATGGAAAATACAATATCAATTTTTCAGATACCAGCAGACATGGTGGTCAACGCAATGATCGCAACCGCGACAGCTCACTCGGGAGAAACTGGAGTCCAGACCATATATCACATCGGTTCTTCTTTGCAGAATCCAGTCACGTTTGGACAACTCCAAGAGACCACGACTCGTTACTTTACAAAGAAACCTCTTGTTGCTCGCAATGGCTCACCAATCATATTTAACAAAAAAGTAAATTAAATACACAAAAAATATTTATTAGAGTCTCAAATTTAAATTTTAATAGACTAAATTACTGATGGTTTATTTATAAAAGTAGTTAACTAAATTACAAAAATGTAATTATAACTAAAAATGATGTCAATAAACCCCTATTACAACTCTCACCCAACACAATACTTTTATTTTTCTTTTATAACCTTCACTATGGTCTATGGGGTTCTACACAACTACTTACATAGACTGTATCATTTTACGGGCAACGACACGTGACTTGCACTTGGCTCGCAACGGAGTAGCTTTAGGCATAGTTAACCCTTTGTCTTCCTTCATGTCCACAAGCTCTTCACTAACTCTCTCCAACTCGAAACACTGAATCAAACACCCAAGAGCCAGGCTCACTAGCCGCTTCCCAAGCTCGGCTCCAGGACAAGCTCTTCGTCCCATCCCAAATTGCATTAGCTTTTGAGCCTCTCCTTCTTTCTCAAACCTCTCTGGCTTGAACCTCTCTGCCTCTTCCCAAACACCAGTATCTCTATGCATCGCCCATACGTTTGTCAACAACATCGTGCCACGTGGCATGTCGTAACCCGCAACTTTGCAATCATCCGATGAAAAATGTGGGAGTAGTAGAGGAACCGGAGGGTACAAACGAAATGTTTCAGACACAATGTGCTGGAGATAAGGGAGTTTTTCAATGTCTGATTCGTTGATTAACCGGTCTGAACCGATTTTATCATCGATTTCTGCTCTTGCTTTCTCAAGTATCTCTGGATGGTTCAACAAATTCGACAAGGCCCATTCTAGAGTTACTGCTGACGTGTCAGTCCCCGCAATTACCAAAGACTGTAAATGCATATTTAATAGTTAATAAACTCTCATTATATACACATAACCAGTGTTCTAAAGTTCGGTCAATATTGACGAACAAAATGATTTTTTTCAAAGCTATTCAAAAATCGGTTTAAGAATTCAAAAAACCGGCTTAACACCCTCTAAACAACAATCCTATATAAAACAAATATCTATCTTCTAACAATTTTTAGAACATTGCACATAACTATACACTAATTAGCAATGTTCAAAAAATCATTAGGTGGTGACTAATCGCTTTATATTAGATTATCGACTAGACGGATTATTCTATATATATGACATTTATATGAAATATAAAATCATTGTGATAAATTATCAAAATTAGATATGCAAAATAAAAGAAATTAGACAAATTTACAGTTATATACTAACATATTTCTCATATTAACATATTTATATTAGTTTAAACCGATTTTAATCGATTTTGAATAGTTTAAATCGATTTAGATAGTTTAAATACTAGTATGTACTTACGAGTATCATTCCTTTGATGATGACATCAGTATAATTCTCAGGTTGGATCTCTTGGAGGGAAAGCAAGTGATCGATCAAAGTGTGACCCCTTTCTTTCTCTGCACGTTTCTCATCAACAAGTCTTTGCAAGAATCCATCGAAACGTTTCCCCAAAAGTTTGGCACGTTTCTCAAAATCTGTGACCCAACATATGATGGGAAGATAGTCAGCTAGGTTTCCAGCACCAGCGCCGGCCACCGACTCCGAGATAAGTTCCCTTACCATTCTGGCCTCGTCATTGTCTTCTGTGCCATCACCGTAATATCGTTTTCCGGCCACCATCATGATTATGTTGTTGAAAGACAAGTTGGCTAGTAATGATTTCATCTCCACTTGAACAAACTCCTGTGAAGCGAATTACCAATCAAATTTTACCAGGTTAATGAGAATCGAGATACAAAAAGATATGTATATAATACTACTTTTCTTTAGTTAAGTGTAGATAATTTCAAGATTAACATGTAAACTACTAGGGTTACATTATCTTCGGTTTTAAATCTTACTAAGGGCTATATCAAATATGAATTGGTTACATATTTCCATATTTTTCTGAATTTGTATTTAGGTATCTACAAAGACGGCAAGCACCGTAAACCATGCTTGACGCTACTGCCATGCTAAGAACATAAAAAAAAAATATTACTAAGTTCTAAATGACAGATTTTTTATTTGTTTATACACATTAAAAACATATTAAATGATTAAATTAAAACCTATGAAATTTATATCTTAAATGCATTATTTTCTGATTATTAAGTTGTAATAGAATTTAACTAATAATATTTCAATAAACTTAGTTAATTTAAAAAAAATAAAAATTTATTATTGTTATTAAATATCCAAACTATAGAAATAAATAGTTTTTTTTTCGTGATACAATTTGTTTTTCTAAAACTTATAAACGGATTAATAAATAGAAATATCTTACGTGTAAGGAGTTCCTGGAGAGGTGTGTAATGAGCCTTCGGATCTCATCTTTACGGATAGACACAAAGGTGTTGACCCTATGAGTCGAGAATATCTCGACGGCGGCGATGCGGCGGAGATTCCTCCAGTAGTCACCATAAGAAGCTGCAATCATGACGGTGGAGTTGTAGGCGACGTGTTTCCCTATGATGAGCTCGGGACGGTTTGCAAGAACCACATCGTTTCTTGTGAAGCATTCTTCGGCTACCGCATGCGAGGAGACTACGTAGACAAGACGGTTGCCTAGGCGGAGGTGGAAGATGGGAGTGTCTCCGAGTGAGTGAGAGAGGGAGAGGAGTGTTCTCTGGACAGGGTGCTTGAGGAGATGGAGGTGGCCGATGAATGGTAAAGAGTAAGGTGGTGAAGGAGGAAGGTTCAGTTTCCGAGTTGAGTTTGTGAACAAGAACTTGGTTAAGATCAAGATAAGTAGAAAGGATAAAAGTAAAATTTGAGTGAAGTCCATTTTTTCTTTTGTTTGTTGTTCAATTGTTTTGGATCTGCCTTTGAACCAGATGAGTATTCTTGGGTCTTTAAAAGGAAAATTAATTGACCATACTATAAATCAGGAAAAAGATTGGTTAGGAGTTGAAACATATAAAATTTTAGTGATTCATTTTTAAAGCAAGAGTTGTTTTTGCTTGTGGTTGCCGCGTTTCCATGTGCATCAAAGAAAACGACGTTCACAATAACATATTAACAGTACATTAAAAACAAAATCGCCTAGGTAGGAGAAATGAATATATAACCTAAGTACTTGAAATGTTTATTAGTGATGAACACTCTAATTGGTTAAAGTGCTCCAGAGCTTAGTAAATTTAAATGTGAAAGCATGTATCCTAATAGTTAAGGTTTAAAAACTTTTACACCAAGATCTGTGCAATTTCTATTTCTGGTAGATTATAGAAAATCATAGTTTTAATTTTCGGAGAAAACGATTTATTAAAAAATTATGCAGACTACGAAAGAAAACCTTACAAGAAATTTTTAACATCGTGCAAATAAATCCAGTCACGCATAGATCTTCATAGGACGACTTTAATGATATAGTTAGACGTATATCATCATAAAGTAAATAGTATTGTCGATCGGTTGTCGAATCGTCTATATAATTTTTTTCATAATTGTAATATCAAAATAAATTAGCGTTAAAAAGGCTTAGTAAATTAAATAAATTAAGTTTAAGTAAAAAATATTTGTCTAAAATAGTTTATATTATTTTATTTTTAAAATAGTTTATATTAAGAATACATACTTTTATTTACTTTTGAATTGTTTTTAAATAATTTAATTTTTTATTTTTATAATAAGCCCCATCAATTTATTTTTACATTTTGATTTATGGTTTTGTTTCAAACTAAAATACATTAAGTAAAGTCTAAAAGTTATTAAAAATCAATTTCAAATACAGAGAGAAAAATAAGAACGCAATTTAATGCATGTGCTATTGGAGTGTTGTGGTTGATTTAGAAATTTATATTCATCACGAGTTGTTGTTTTTTACCGTTTAAGTGGGTCTTCCTGATCTTTCGATTTTTTGGATCTCTTTCCCTCTCTCTCTCTCTATGTGTGTCTCTATCTACTGGCCCATTTCTGATACGCGATCTCCTATTTATTTGTTTTGTTTGATATAACTTTCATTCAAATACAAAATAGCTATAATTCACAACAAGAACTTTTACCGGCGAGAATACATGCTCTGCACATGGCTCGCAATGGTTCCGTTTTGGACATCGTGACACTGACACATATCAATTTGTTCGACACAAAGCGGATAGTAAGCAAGATTGTAAACGTTACAACAAAGTATTCACATAAAAACTTTTTCATTTTTCTTATATACTTTTATTAAACATAGAAAGGATACAAAGTTGTCACTTAAACATGTATGTTTTTTTAAAACAAAAAAAAAAACGATAAATGTACATTATATATTTAAGAAAAACATTATGTAAGTTTACCAACAATGGGACGTGCTTTGCACATGGTTCTCAAGGGCACAAGTTTAGGCAATGTGGCTCCTTTGTCTTCGGTCATGTCCACAAGTTCATCACCAACCCTTTCCCACTCAAAACACTGAACCAAAGTTGCAAGAACCAGACTCACCAACCGTTGAGCAAGTCCAGCTCCAGGACAAGCTCTTCGTCCCATCCCAAATGGCATTAGCTTCTCAGCCTCACCTTCTTTTTCAAATCTTTCCGGCTTGAACATCTCTGCATCTTCCCATAACGTTGGATCTCTATGCATAGCCCACACGTTAGTCAACACCATCGTACCACGTGGGACATCATATCCCGCCACTTTACAATCACTCGACGACAAATGAGGTAATAGTAACGGAACCGCAGGATACAAACGTAGTGTTTCCGACACAATGTTTTGGAGATAAGGTAAGTTCATAATGTCCGGTTCGTCTACTAACCGGTCTAAACCGATTTTTTCATCTATTTCGGTTCTCGCCTTTTTAAGTACTTCTGGATGGTTCAACAGGTTTGACATAGCCCATTCTAGTGTCACGGCGGTGGTATCTGTCCCTCCAAGTGTTAGACTCTGCATATAAAGTATCCCACATCGAATTAAATTCAATAAGACCTTGAATAATATATAAAAAATTAAAATTAATCTATTTATTATTAATTAATTTTAAATTGGAAACTCATAATATACACAAATCTAACAATTATCAAACATTATGTATATATAGTTTGCTTATTGATTAATAGTATACTTACGAGTATGAGTCCTTTGATGATGTCATCCGTGTAGTAATCAGGTTGGGTTTCTTGAAGAGAAAGCAACCTATCGACCATAGTTTGACCTTTTACTTTATCTGCACGTTTCTCGTCGACAATGTTTTGTAAAAACGCATCAAACCGTTGCCCTAAATTCTTCATTCGCTTTTCAAAAGTGGTGAACCAACGTAGAATCGAAAGATAATCAGCTGGGTTCCCAGCACCGGCGCTGGCCACCACCTCCGCCACAAGTTCCCTCACGCATTTAGCTTCGTCGCTTTCTTCACCGTAGTATCGCTTCCCGGCCAACATTCTGATGATGTTGTTTGATGACAAGTTCGCCAATAATGATTTCATCTCCACCTCCACAAATCCCTGTGAATAACATCATAAGTATAGGAGTAAACGTTACTAGGAAACTAAAAGATAAAGATTGTAGCATTTGAATTATATTTCGTAAAACTACCAGAATATACAAGTTCACCAGCCATACAACAAAAACCACTAATAAAAGGGCATAAAGAAACCAAGGCAAACACCGGTTAATACACAGAGGCATTAAACACCATCATTTTCAGAAACTTCTTTCAACCAAAGAGGATTTAACCACACTTTTTTTTACAATCAAAAACACTCCATGATTGTAGCATTAGCATGCTATATTATTCATATATGTTTGTGTTATCATGTTTAAAAAGATGAACAAGATATAATGACGGTTTATAATGAACTGAAATCTAAATAGAAGTAAAATTTAGTTTTATCATAAAAAATTAATTGTTAACTATACAAACAAGATATCACGACAAAATCTAAATAATAATGATATATCAAAATTATATGAAATATATATATATATATATATACACTATGATTTTTTTGTTAAAGAAATATATATATACTATGATCGCATCCATTACCTATTATATCTTATTAACACCGTCAACATAATTCAATTAGTAATTTTGAATCTAGCAATTATGAATATGTTTTTGTAGGTTCTTGGTTGCATAATATTGTATTTGAATACCCATTTCGTAAAACTATGTTGACCAATTTTTTTATCGAATGTTACTCCAATGTCTAGCAGAATAATATTGAATGTTAAAAATGTAATAGTTTAGAAATGTAACTATGTGATGCATATAGTTCTTATAAGTTTTAATATATTATCTTATCCAATGGTAATGTCTTTATTAAATAAATCATTTTTATTTATTTTTCACCATATTTTATGTTTATAAATTGTTGGTGGCATATGTGTGTATAGTGTATACTGCACAATAGACTATTATAGTGATGGGACTTTAAAATAAAAAACTTGAATATTATATACACACGCAACAAAACCCTGAAAAAACGTTTTTGGGCTGAAATCACTAGGATAAAATAAATCATTTTGGCAAAATCGTGGATATAAACATATGTTATATTTGATAAAAACATATGTATTATTATTATCTAATAGGTGATGTTAGTCCTTGACAAAAAACCAAGTAGTGGTAGTCACTTTACTTGTAAAGGTTGTCTCACAAAAATATAAAAAAGAAAAGGTCGTACGTGTAAAGAATCTCGAGAAAGACGTGAGACGAGCCTTCGGATCTCGTCCTTTCGGATATACAAAAACGAATTAAGTCTCTGAGTCGACAAAAGCTCCACCGCGGAGATGCGGCGGAGATTCCTCCAGTGATCACCGTAAGGTGCCGAGAGTAAATGCGTGGCGTCATAGCCGACGTGTTTGCTCACTATGAGCTTGGGACGGTTCGCAAGAACAACGTCGTTGTCAGTGAAACACTCTTCGGCTATGGCACGTGAGGTGATGACATAAACAAGACGGTTTCCTAGGCGTAAGTGGAAGATTGGAGCATCTTTGATGGATTTGGAGAGGGAAAGGAACCATCGGTGGAGTGGTGTCTTGAAGAGGTGGAGGTGGCCGAGCACCGGTAAAGAGGTGGCCGGAGACGGTGGAAGTTTTGGTTTCCGGTTGGATCTTGTGAGCAAGAATCTGGTGGTGATGAGGAGAAAGAGAGAAGAGAGGATTAAGATTTGGATGAGATCCATTTTTTGTTTGTTTGTTTTTCTTTCCTCCTATAAGACTTTCTCTTTGTATTATTGAAGGTGTGACAAACGTGGTGTGGTAATCCATTACTATCAACCAAGAAATATCATATAATATGTAATTATTATTGTATATTTTACAGGGTAAAGAGGCTCGCCATGAGAAGGGCTTAGGGTTGGGTAGAAAGCCCAAATTTGATTTGGAAAAGTTGTATCAAATTCGAACTAAAATTGGTTAATATCAAAACATGTTTAAAACTTTGGTAGCTAAAGAAATGAAATTGAACCTGACCCAAATCGAGACATTGCGGGTATCCAAATATATTTGATTCAAAATTATATATTAATTATTTTTTTTGTCAAATATATTAATTATTTTAAATTTAATATTCAAAAGTTCTAAGATATATAAAAAATGTTATAGTTGTCTAAAATATTTGAAAACATAGGTACATGGTTAAAAATAAATGTTTAAAAATGCTGAAAACACTTAAAAATAAAAAATACTTCAAATATTTATTAATTTTCTATCCAAATATTCAATCTAAATCAATTATCATGTTAAATTTAGGTATTTGGATATATATTATTTAAATTTATATTTATATAGATATTTTTGAGATTTGAGAAATTAAATTATATATATAAATTTTAAATTTTTGAAAATAATTTAAACGGATTATTCCGTATCAAACCTGCAAAGATCTGAACCGAACCTGAATTGCAATTTATAAATACTTGAAAGAAGTTGAATTTTTAATTTTTAAAATCTAAAATCTAAAATCCGAACCTCCGAATGGATATCCGAACACCGCGTATATATTATGTTTACTACCTTTTTATCATGATTATGCTCTTTTTGGTAAATGTCACGATTATGCTTACTACCTAGTGACTTGATTGTTATCCATATCTATAGAACTTATGATTTTATAAACTTGTAATAAAATTATTTACTTTTTGTATGATAAAGTAAACATAAATATGATTGTAAATTATGAATATTATACAATCAACATGTAAAGTAGACTTTGTGTTCTTACTTCTATGTATTTTAGTATTATTTCAACTAGTTTTATTTTAAATTTTATTCTTTGTTCATATCCTAATTTCAGAATTTCTTTTATCAGTAGATCACAAGATTCACAACCCAGTATTTTAATTCTGGTGAACTCCGTTATTATTTCTGGGTCCATACTCTTTTGCCGTCGGCCTTCTCTTTGTATTGGTATGCATAGCTTAGCAGATATTAATTTATGGTATGTTTGTAATATTTGGATTAAGAATACGAAGATTCCACGTTTTGTATCACCAAAGCCATTAGCTCTAAACAAATGTTTATTTTTGAACTTTCCTTAAACAATGTTGGAATTTGGTTAATAATGCCAAATTGCCAGCCATGTTATATTTACACGTGTTCCCCTCTAATTTGATTATGTATATTATTTTATTGCTACATTTTTTAGTTGATAAGACTACCATAATCAACTTCATATAATAATGCTGCATTATTTGAGCAATTTGTTTACTTTGATGATTTTTCAAATGTTTTAACTCAAATTTCCACGTTACAATGAAACATATATTAATCATGCAATTTTAGACCTATTGATATTCTTATATTGGTTTATGTTACATAGACAACCGAAAAACATCACAAAACTCAACATTGTCGGAAATTTACAGTCGATTTATTTATTGTTTTGAGGGTATCCTACAAGAAGTCCTAGAATCAAGCTCCCTCGTGGAAGAACTTACCAAGAGACGCACGTGCTCTGCACAAGGCTTCCAGAGGCTTGGCTTTAGGCATTGTGCCTCCTTTCCCTTCACTCATATCCACTTTCTCTTCTCCAATCCTCTCCCATTCCAAACACTGAATCAATGACCCAAGTGTCAGGTTTATTAGCCGATGAGCCAGTCCTGAACCAGGACACGCCCTTCTTCCTAACCCAAACGCCATTAGCTTATTAGCTTCCCCTTCTTTCTCAAACCTCTCTGGCTTGAAGCTCGTGGGATCCTCCCATAGCTGAGGATCTCTGTGTATAGCCCACGCGTTAGTCAACAGTATTGTGCCGCGTGGCATATCGTATCCCCCTACTTTACAATCTTCAGAGGCCACGTGAGGAAGCAGCATGGGGACCGCAGGGTACAGGCGTAACGTTTCAGACACAATGTTTTGGAGATAAGGCAGATTTGAGATGTCTGACTCGTCTATAAGCCTGTCTAAACCCACCTTTCTATCAATCTCATCTCTAGCCTTGTTCAACACCTCTGGATGGTTTAACAAGTTCGACAATGCCCACTCTAATGTCACCGCTGATGTATCAGTCCCCGCTAGTATCAGGGCCTGAAAATTACACACATACACAAGATTAAACTTACAAGTTCCATACCAAAACAAAATGTGACAAAAATGATGTAGCGAATTGAGTCAACCAAACCATTTTTTATACTTGACAAATCAACTTTCTAACTATAACACTAAAAAAAACAAAATATAACAAAATATAGATATATAACAACTAAATAAATAATTTGCTAATGTCTCTAATCCTTTATTAAGTAGCCTAACAACTAAATAAATAATTTGTTAATGTCTCTAATCCTTTATTAAGTAGCTTAAGAGTGTTAATCCTCTAAAAGGCTCCTAGTTAAATTATAGTTACCGTCTAGAGATTTCTTGAACTAGCAAGTTTTGGGATACTTACAATCATGTTTCCTTTGATGATGCGATCAGTGAAGTAATCCGGTTGCGATTCTTGCAAAGAAAGTAAGTGGTCGACCATCGTGTTGCCCTTCTCCTTAGCTTCTCGTTTCTCATCGACCAACCCCTGCAAGAACTCGTCCAGCCTATCCGCCAGCTTCTTGCAACGTGTCTCGTAATCTGAAACCCAACGCAAGACCGGTAAGTAATCAACAGCGTTTCCTGCGCCAGCTAGAGCAACCACATCCGCAATAAGCTGCCTGACTCGTTTAGCCTCTGGATCCTCCTCAACACCGTCTCCGTAGTAACGTTTTCCAGCCACCATTCTGATGATGTTGTTGAATGTTAAGTCAGACAACATTGATTTCATCTCCACCTTTGCGAAGTCCTACATATTTAATTATATATCTTATATTAAATCGATGAAACAGCCCAATAACGCATTGACGAAACTAGATTCAGAGCTCACACTAAACCGAAAATTATGTTTTAAAATCTTTAAATATTACAAAAATTTAAGGAGAATTTTCTATCATTACTATATTATGTGTATCATTATTCGACTTTACTTTCATTTATGAAAGAGATATTCTTACAAATATCATTTAAAAAAATTAAATTAATTAAAATTTTAAATTTTATATTCCATGACGCTACCTCGTCCTTTAATTCTAAACCATAAATTTAACTTTAAAGTTAATTTTTTTTTTGTTAGTAAAAGTGAAAAAATGATAATAGAATGTGGTATCTTGATAGTTTTCCAAAAATTAAAATACCTATTCAGATATTTTTATTTGACTTATATGAAATAATCAAAATTAATCGATATTTTAAACCAAACACCTTAGACTACCAAATATTTTTATTTGAATTGTCCGAAAATATTAGAAACCCTAAACAGAACCAAACCAACTGAATCCAAAACAGAATCAAACCCTAAACAGAACCAAACCTTTAGCAAGTTTCTAATACTTTTTATCAGAATCCAACCAAACACTTAAAGAACTAATCTGAAACCAAACTAAACTCAAAGATGAAATTACAGAGACATCACTCACTTGTGAAAAGTCTCTGGAGAGACGACGTATCAACCGCCGGATCTCGTCCCGACGAATAGACAAGAAGCTGTTAAGCCGGTGACTGGAGAATATCTCAAGGGAGCCGATGCGACGAAGGTTACGCCAGTGATCTCCATAAGAAGCTGCGATCATGGTTGTGTAGTCATACGCGACGTGCTTGGCGAGGATGAACTTTGGGCGGTTAGCGAGGACGACGTCGTTCTTGGTGAAGCACTCCTCGGCGATGGAGTGTGAGGAGTTCACGAAAACGAGTCGGTTTCCTAGGCGGAGGGAGAAGATGGGAGCGTCGCCGAGAGATTGAGATATGGAGAGGAAAGTTCGGTGGATCGGTGGTTTGAGGAGGCGGAGGTGACCGATCACCGGCAAAGACCATGGCGGAGAGGGAGGGAGGTTAGGTTGTGGTTTAAGTTTTCTGATCAAGAACCTGAGAGTGAGAACTATGAAGAGAGCTGAGATTATTAGGGCTTTGGTTTCCATGTTTGATCTTTTGCTTTGAAGAGATTTTTGGTTGAAGGGTTAATAAATAAATAAATAAATAGAAGTGGAAAAGACAGAAGCCAAATTGGGTTTTAGTTTGACTATTTGACTCTTTGACCAAACTCTTTTTTTTTCTTGCATTGTCACATTATTGTCAACACATGTCGGTTTATGAACAAGGGAAGGAACAAGGGAAGATATCAATTTGGATTCAGTCTTATTTATGTTTATAATAGTCAAGTCGTATAGGCTTCACGAGATTTGGAAAATTCTTATAGAAGTGTATGTTTCAATGTGTTCCACTTAGGCTAATGATCGTGAAGTTGGCGTTAGGGTCGTTGGTTCAGTGCTACGGTTGGAATAAAAGTCAACGACATTGGCGAGAAGATAGACATTACGAAAATGTCAATGTATTATCAAAAGGCATACTAGAGATATCAGATATCTTTCGGCTTCTAATTGTCTTCTAATTGTCCGAGTGATAACTGCGGTTTTGATAACATAAGCGGTGTGAAATTAAAGTGCATATGGTCTAACTGCGGTTCAATAGTTTTGCGGGACAAGTGCAGATTTGATTAAGAAAGTAGTGCGATTTTAAGAAAAGAATAATGCGTTTTTGAGATGAAAAATAATATAAAATAATGTAAAATATTCTGAAATATTTTTTTGTATAATTTAAAAAAAAATATTTTTTAATTCAAAATTGAAATTTAATTTGGTATTGAAGTGGATCACTTGTATTAACCACTTTTTAATTGATTTTTAGTTAATTTGGTATTGAAGTGGATCACTTGTCCTAACCAGTTTTTAGTTGAATTTTTTAGTTTAACTCAATTACGATTTTTAATCCAATATGTAACAGACAAAAGAATAATTAACGATTCGTCCGGTTTAACCCACCGGTCCGGTCTAATTTTTAAAAATAAATAAATGTATATGATTTTAATTAAATAGTATTTAAACTAAATGATAATAACTAAAATACCAAAATTTAGTATTTTATTGAAGTTGGTTTGGGATTATAAAATATTATAATAGTGACACAGTTTACCATATATATATATAGGTTTTTTAGTAGAAGCTGTTGAATGTATATACAAATTTTACTATTAAAAATATTTATTGTGTATGAAAGTGCTATTTTCACACGAAAATGTTGTGCGTTTTTATTTTGTTTTGTTTTGTTTTTGAAGTGCGTTTTTAATATAAGTGATGAATGGTGAATAACTTGCGGTTTTCAAAAATAATGTCCAAAACCGCACTTAAACAAGTTACCATTCACTACCTTAATCCTTACGTTTGAGAGGCCAGAGACTTTGAAAATTACTTTTTATTAGCAAGGTCGGTTTTTTTTCTTTTTTTGTTACACTAAATTAGATTAAAAAAATTATATGTCAACACGATAACAATAGATTTATGTTTTAAATGGTAACAAAGAAATGAAGAAGAACATTGAATTCCTTTCCATTTCAAAAAAATTACCATTTACAAGGATTTTTTTTCCCTTTTTATTCCTTCTCACTCCTTTTTATAGAGAAATATAGAACAAATTATTCTTTGTTAAATTTGATTAGCAACAATTATTCATTCTCATTCCTACTATTTTATTTCTATCTGTTCATTTTTTTGTTTATTCCTATTGTTCCTATAGTGGTTACCAATTAGACCCTTAGTTGACGATGTTTTTGGACTATCTGACTAATTCAGGGGGAATTTTCAAAAGTACCACTTTCATTGTACCACTTTTGATTTTTACCTTCATTAAAGAGACATTTCAAAATACCACTTTTTAAGGGGCAATTTTTTTAAAAAATTAATTAGAATCCTAAATTTTACATTCCTAAACACTATCCCCACCCTACACCACCCCTTAACTCTAAACCCTACGTCTTAGATTAATTAACCCAAGGGTTATAAGTGTGTTTTTTCCTGTTAAAAAACAAGGGTAAAAGTGATTAAAGTATTTTTAAAAAGTGGTACAAGGAAAATGGTCTTTTTGACAATTTCCTCTAATTCAGAGAGTAGTAGTAATATATTTATTTCAAAAATAGCATTTCATTCAGATTTAAATGTTTTCAGATAAGGTTTAGCACATTCTTTGTCTCTGTCTCTAGAGAATAGAGATTTCATAGTGGATAGTCCATTAATTTAGGCAGTATACGAAATTTTATTAAATCAACTGTTAAAATTTTAGAAACGATTTCCACTTAAGATGAATAAAAGTTTTGCATACATTAAAATAAAGGGAGAATTTCAAGTTTTTCACTTTTTTTGTACCACTTTTCATTTTTACATTCATTAAAGAGATATTTTCATAAATACCATTTTAAGAGGTATTTTTTTTAAAATTAATTAGAATCCTAAATTTTACATTCCTAAACCCTACCCCACCCCTCAACTCTAAAACCTAAGTCTTAGATTAATTAACTCAAATGTTATAAGTGTGTTTTTTCCTCTTAAAAAATAAGGGTAAAAGTGATTAAGGTAAAAGTGAAAAGTGGTAAAAGGAAAATAGTATTTTTGACAATTTCCCTAAAATAAATGTAGAATGTGGTTAGAAATTTTGAACAACACTAAAGAGGATAAACTTCAGTATATTGAGCATTTACCGAAAACTCAATATTTTCGTAGGGGTTAAACCTATAAATTTTGAGAAATTTTCAAAAATATGAAAATATTTTTTAATGCATAGTTGCATCGTGAACTGACATAGAATGATGGTCAAAGAAGTTTGAAACCTTTGTTATCTCCGTTTCTCTAGAGAATAGAGATTTCATAGTGGTTAGTTAGTCTACTGATTTAGATAGTATATAAATTTTAATTTAATTTTATTGTTAAAAAATTAGAGATGCTGTCCATGTACCATGAAAAAAGTCTTGCATATATTAATATACAAATAGAAAGTAGTTAGAAATTTTAAACAATTATAAAGAGAATAAACTTTAGTGTATAGAATATTTACATAAAAACTCAATATTTTCGTAGGGGGTTGTTAACCCACAACTTTTTAAAAAAATTCAAAAAATATGATACTCTTGTTTTAATGCATAGTTGCATTGTGTAATGATATAGGATGATTGTCAAAGAGTTTTGGCACCTTTATTGTCTCCGATTCTCTATAGAATGTATATTTCATAGTGGTTAATCCATTTATTTATGTTGTATATGAAGTTTTATTAAATTAAATGTTAAAAATAGAAACAATGTCCATGTACGATGAAAAAAGCATTGCATACCTTAATATAAATATAGAATATGGTTACAAAATTTTAAACAACGCTAAAAAGTGTAAACTTTAGTATATAGAGCATTTATTGAAAAATTTAATATTTGATTAAGAGTTAACCTACAAATTTTGAGAAAATTAAAAAAAAATATGACAGTACTGTTTAATGCATAGTTGCATTTGGAAGGGGGGGAAGAGTGTGGTTAGATATTTTAAACTACTCTAAAGAGGATAAACTTCAGTGTATAGAATATTTACAAAAAAACTCAATATTTTCGTTGGGGGTTAACCCACAAATTTTTAGAAAAATTCAAAAATACGACAATCTTGTTTTAATGCATAATTACACCGTGTACCGATATAGGATGATAGTTTGAAACGTTTGATGTCTCCGTTTCTCTAGAGAATAGAGATTTCATAGTGGTTAGTCCATTAATTAAGGTAATATATGAAGTTTTATTAAATTAATTGTTAAAATTTTAGAAACGATGTCCATGTATGATGAATAAAAGTTTCGCATACATTAATATAAATGTAGAATGTGGTTAGAAAAATTTCAACAACACTAATGAGGATAAAATTCAGTATATAGAGAAATAACCGAAAAACCTAATATTTTTGTAGGGGTTAACCTACAAATTTTGAGAAATTTTCAAAAAATAGAAACGATATCTATGTACAATGAAAAAAGTTTTGAATAGATTAATATCAATTTAGAATATGGTTATAAAATTTTAAACAACGCTAAAGAGTATAAACTTTAGTATATAGATGATTTACTGAAAAAACTCAATTTTAGTAGGGGTTAACCTACAAATTTTGAGAAAAATAAAAACATATGAAAATATTGTATAATGCATAGTTGCATTTGCAAGGGGGGAAAGAATGTGGTTAGAAATTTTAAACTACTCTGAGGAGGATAAAATTCAGTATATAGAGAATTTACCGAAAAACTCAATATTTTCGTTGGGGTTAACCTAAAAATTTTGAGAAATTTTCAAAATATATGATAATATTTTTTAATACATAGTTGCATCATGAACTGACATGGGATAATGGTTAAAGAGGTTTGAAACCTTTGTTATCTCTCTTTATCTAGAGAATAGAGATTTCACAGTGGTTAGTCTAATGATTTAGATAGTTTATGAATTATTATTTAATTTAATTGTTAATACATTAGAAACGATGTCCATATACCATGAAAAAGTCTTGCATGCATTAATAAACAGACATAAAGTAGTCAGAAATTTTAAACAATTTTAAAGAGAATAAACTTCAGTGTATAGAAGATTTACAAAAAAATTCAATATTTTTGTAGGGGTTAACCCACAAATTTTTGGAAAAATTCAAAAATACGACAATATTGTTTTAATGCATATATAGGATGATCGTCAATGAGGTTTGGCACATTTGTTTTCTCTGTTTCTCCAGAGAATAGAGATTTTATGTGGTTATTCCATTGATTTAGATAGTATATGAAGTTTTATTAAATTAATTGTTAAAATTTTAGAAATGATGTCCATGTAAGATGAAACTTTTTTCCATAGATTAATATAAATTTAGAATATGGTTATAAAATTTTAAACACACTAAAGTGTATAAAATTTATTATATAGAGCATTTAATAGAAAAAACTCAATATTTTTGTAGGGGTTGTTAATGACAATATTGTATAATGCATAGTTGAATTTGGAAAGGGGGGGGGAAAGAATGTGGTTAGAAATTTTAAACTACTGTGGAGAGGATAAAATTCAATATATAGAGAATTTACTGAAAAACTCAATATTTTCGTAAGGGTTAACCCACAAATTTTTAGAAAAATTCAAAAATACGAAAAATCTTGCGTTAATGTATAATTGCATCGTGTACTCATATAGGAGATCGTCAATGAGGTTTGGCACATTTGTTTTCTCCGTTTCTCCAGAGAATAGAGATTTTATGTGGTTAGTCTATTGATTTAGATAGTATTAAAGTTTTATTAAATTAATTGTTAAAATTCAAGAAATGATGTCCATGTACAATGAATAGAAGTTTTGTATACGTTAATTGAAATGTAGAATGTGGTTAGAAAAATTTAAACAACACTAAAGAGGATAAAATTCAGTATATAAAAAAATTACCAAAAACTTAATATTTTCGTAGGGGTTAACCTACAAATTTTGAGAAATTATAAAAAAATAGAAATGAAGTCCATGTACGATGAATTTTTTTGCATAGATTAATATAAATTTAGATTATGGTTAGAAAAATTTAAACAATGCTAAAGAGAATAAACTTTAGTGTAAAAAGCATTTAATGGAAAAAAACTCAATATTTTAGTATGGTTCAATCTACAAATTTTGAGAAAAATATATGACAATATTGTATAATGCATAGTTGCATTTGGAAGGGTGGGAATGAATGTGGTTAGAAATTTAAACTACTCTGAGGAGGATAAAATTCAGTATATAGAGAAATTACCGAAAAACTCAATATTTTCGTAGGAGTTAACCTACAAATTCTGAGAAAATTTCAAAAAATATGACAATATTTTTAATGCATAGTTGCATCGTAAACTGACATGAGATGATGGTCAAAGGGGCTTGAAACCTTTGTTGTCTCTGTTTCTCTAGAGAATAGAAATTTCATAGTGGTTAGTCTAATGATTTAGATAGTATATAAACTATTATTTAATTTAATTTTTAAAATATTAGAAGCGATGTCCATATACCATAAAAAAGTCTTGCATGCATTAATATACAGATAGAAAGTTGTTAAAAATTTTAAAAAATTATAAAGAGAATAAACTTTGGTGTATAGAACTTTACAGAAAAACTCAATATTTCCGTAAGGATTAACCCACAAATTTTTAGCAAAATTCTAAAATGCGACAATCTTGTTTTAATGCATAATTGCATTGTGTACTCATAAATGAGATCGTCAATGAGGTTTGGAAAATTTGTTTTCTTCGTTTCTCCAGAGAATAGAAATTTTATGTGGTTAGTCTATTTATTTAGATAATATTAAATTTTTATTAAATAAATGGTTAAATTTTAGAAATGATGTCCATGTATGATTAATAGAATTTTTGTATACGTTAATTGAAATGTAGAATGTGGTTAGAAAAATTTAAACAACACTAAAGAGGATAAAATTCAGTATGTAGAAAAATTACCGAAAACTCAATATTTTCGTAGGGGTTAACCTACAAATTTTGAGAAATTTAATTTTCAAAAATTAGAAATGATATCCATGTATGATGTAATTTTTTTTTCATAGATAAATATAAAGTTAGATTATGGTTAGGAATTTTTAAACAACGCTAAAGAGAATAAACTTTAGTATATAGAGAATTTAATGAAAAAAACTCAATATTTTAGTAGGGTTCAACCTACAAATTTTGAGAAACAAATATGACAATATTGTATAATGGATAGTTGCATTAGGTAGGGGAGAGGAGAAGAATGTGGTTAGAATTTTAAACTACTCTGAAGAGGATAAACTTACCGAAAAACTCAATATTTTCGTAGGGGTTAACCTACAAATTTTGAGAAATTTCCAAAAATATGACAATATTTTTTTAATGCATAGTTGCATCGTGAACTGACATGTGATGATGGTCAATGATGTTTGAAACCTTTGTTTTCTCTGTTTCTCTAGAGAATAGAAATTTCGTTAGTCTGATAATTCAGATAGTATATGAATTATTATTTAATTTAATTGTTAAAACATTAGAAGCGATGTCCATAGACCATGAAAAAGTATTGCATGCATATAAAGAGAATAAAGTAGTTAGAAATTTTAAACAATTATAAAGAGAATAAACGTTGGTGTATAGAACATTTACAGAAAAACTCAATATTTCCGTAGGGGTTAAACCCACAAATATTTAGAAAAATTCAAAAATACGACAATCTTGCTTTAATGCATAATTGCATTGTGTACTCATATAGGATAAAATAGGTTAATAGAAATTATAAAAAATTAGAAATGTAGAATGTGGTTAGAAAAATTTAAACAATACTAAAGAGGATAAAATTCAGTATATAGAAAAATTACCAAAAACTCAATATTTTCGTAGGGGTTAACCTACAAATTTTGAGAAATTTTCAAAAAATAGAAATGATGTCCATGTACGATGTAATTTTTTTGCATAGATTAATATAAATTTAGATTATGGTTAGAAATTTTTAAACAACGCTAAAGAGAATAAACTTTAGTATATAGAGCATTTAATGGAAAAAACTCAATATTTTAGTAGGGTTCAACCTACAAATTTTGAGAAAAAAATATGACAATATTGTATAATGGATAGTTGCATTTGGTAGGGGGGAGAAGAATGTGGTTAGAAATTTTAAACTACTCTGAAGAGGATAAAATTCATTATATAGAGAATTTACCGAAAAACTCAATATTTTCGTAGGGGTTAACCTACAAATTTTTAGAAAATTTCAAAAATATGACAATATTTTTTAATGCATAGTTGCATCGTAAACTAACATGGGATGATGGTCAATGAGGTTTGAAACCTTTGTTGTCTCTGTTTCTCTAGAGAATAGAAATTTCATAGTGGTTAGTCTGATGATTTAGATAGTATATGAATTATTATTTAATTTAATTGTTAAAACATTAGAAGCGATGTCCATATACCATGAAAAAGTCTTGCATGCATTAATATACAGATAGAAGTAGTTAGAAATTTTAAACAATTATAAAGAGAATAAACTTCGGTGTATAGAACATTTACAGAAAAACTCAATATTTCCGTAGGGGTTAACCCACAAATTTTTAGAAAAATTCAAAAATACGACAATCTTGTTTTAATGCATAATTGCATTGTGTACTCATATAAGAGATCGTCAATGAGGTTTGGCACATTTGTTTTCTCCGTTTCTCCAGAGAATAGATATTTTATGTGGTTAGTCCATTGATTTAGATAGTATTAAAGTTTTATTAAATTAATTGTTAAAATTCAAGAAATGATGTCCATGTACAATGAATAGAAGTTTTGTATACGTTAATTGAAATGTAGAATGTGGTTAGAAAAATTTAAACAACACTAAAGAGGATAAAATTCAGTATATAGAAAAATTACCGAAAACTCAATATTTTTGTAGGGGTTAACCTACAAATTTTGAGAAATTTCCAAAAAATAGAAATGATGTCCATGTACGATGAATTTTTTTGCATAGATTAATATAAATTTAGATTATGGTTAGAAAATTTTAAACAACGCTAAAGAGAATAAACTTTAGTATATAAAGCATTTAATGGAAAAAACTCAATATTTTAGTAGGGTTCAACCTACAAATTTTGAGAAAAAAATATGACAATATTGTATAATGCATAGTTTCATTTGGAAGGGTGGGAAAGAATGTGGTTAGAAATTTTAAACTACTCTGAGGAGGATAAAAATCATTATATAGAGAATTTACCGAAAACTCAATATTTTCGTAGGGGTTAACCTACAAATTTTGAGAAATTTTCAATAAAATAGAAATGATGTCCATGTACGATGTAATTTTTTTGCATAGATTAATATAAATTTAGATTATGGTTAGAAATTTTTAAACAACGCTAAAGAGAATAAACTTTAGTATATAGAGCATTGAATGGAAAAAAACTCAATATTTTAAACTACTCTGAAGAGGATATAATTCATTATATAGAGAATTTACCGAAAAACTCAATATTTTCGTAGAGGGTTACCTACAAATTTTGAGAAATTTTCAAAAATATGACAATATTTTTTTAATGCATAGTTGCATCGCATACTGATATAGGATGATCGTCAATGAGGTTTGAAACCTTTGTTGTCTCTGTTTCTCTAGAGAATAGAAAAACTTATAGTGGTTAGTCTGATGATTTAGACAGTATATGAATTGTTACTTAATTTAATTGTTAAAACATTAGAAGCGATGTCCATATACACTGAAAAAGTCTTGCATGCATTAATATACAGATAGAAAGTAGTTAGAAATTTTAAACAATTATAAAGAGAATAAACTTTGGTGTATAGAATATTTACAGAAAAACTCAATATTTCCGTAGGGTTTAACCCACAAACTTTTAGAAAAATTCAAAAATACGACAATCTTGCTTTAATGCATAATTGCATCGTGTACTCATATAGGATATCGTCAATGTGGTTTGACACATTTGTTTTCTCTGTTTCTCCAGAGAATAGAGATTTTATGTGGTTAGTCCATTGATTTAGATAGTATTAAAGTTTTATTAAATTAATTGTTAAAATTCAAGAAATGATGTCCATGTACGATGAATAAAAGTTTTGTATACGTTAATTGAAATTAAGAATGTGGTTAGAAAAATTTAAACAACACTAAAGAGGATAAAATTCAGTATATAGAAAGATTACCGAAAACTCAATATTTCGTAGGGGTTAACCTACAAATTTTGAGAAATTTTCAAAAAATAGAAATGATGTCCATGTACGATGAATTGTTTTGCATATATTAATATAAATTTAGATTATGGTTAGAAAAAATTAAACAACACTAAAGAGAATAAACTTTAGTGTATAAAGCATTTAATGGAAAAAACTCAATATTTTAGTATGGTTCAACTTACAAATTTTGAGAAAAAATATGACAATATTGTATAATGCATATTTGCATTTGGAAGGGTGGGAAAGAATGTTGTTAGAAATTTTAAACTACTTTGATGAGGATGAGATTTATTATATAGAAAATTTACCAAAAAACTCAATATTTTCGTAGGGGTTAACCTACAAATTTTGAGAAAATTTCAAAAAATATGACAATATTTTTTTAATGCATAGTTGCATCGTGAATTGATGTAGGGTGATGGTCAAAGGGGCTTGAAACCTTTGTTGTCTTTGTTTCTCTAGAGAATAGTAATTTCACAGTGGTTAGTCTAATGATTTAGATAGTATATGAAATTTTATTTAATTTAATTGTTAAAACATTAGAAACAGTGTCCATATACCATGAAAAAGTCTTGCATGAATTAATATACATATAGAAATTGTTAGAAATTTTAAACAATTATAAAGAGAATAAACTTCAGTGTATAGAACATTTAAATTAAAACTCAATATTTCCGTAGGGTTAACCCACAAATTTTTAGAAAAATTCAAAAATACGACAATCTTGTTTTAATGCATAATTGCATCGTGTACTGATATAGGATGATCGTCAATGAGGTTTGGCACCTTTGTTTTCTCCGTTTCTCCAGAGAATAAAGATTTTATGTGGTTAGTCCATTGATTTAGATAGTATATAAAGTTTTATTAAATTAATTGTTAAAATTTAAGAAATAATGTCCATGTACGATGAATAGAAGTTTTGCATACGTTAATAGAAATGTAGAATGTGGTTAGAAAAATTTAAACAACACTAAAGAGGATAAAATTCAGTATATAGAAAAATTACCGAAAACTCAATATTTTCGTAGGGGTTAACCTACAAATTTTGAGAAATTTTCAAAAAATAGAAATGATGTCCATGTACGATGTAATTTTTTTGCATAGATTAATATAAATTTAGATTATGGTTAGAAATTTTAAACAACGCTAAAGAGAATAAACTTTAGTATATAGAGCATTTAATGGAAAAAACTCAATATTTTAGTAGGGTTCAACCTACAAATTTTGAGAAAAAATATGACAATATTGTATAATGGATAGTTGCATTTGGTAGGGGGGAGAAGAATGTGGTTAGAAATTTTAAACTACTCTGAAGAGGATAAAATTCATTATATAGAGAATTTACCGAAAAACTCAATATTTTCGTAGGGGTTAACCTACAAATTTTGAGAAAATTTCAAAAAATATGACAATATTTTTTAATGCATAGTTGCATCGTAAACTGACATGGGATGATGGTCAAAGAGGTTTGAAACCTTTGTTGTCTCTGTTTCTCTAGAGAATAGAAATTTCATAGTGGTTAGTCTGATGATTTAGATAGTATATGAATTATTATTTAATTTAATTGTTAAAACATTAGAAGCGATGTCCATATACCATGAAAAAGTCTTGCATGCATTAATATACAGATAGAAAGTAGTTAGAAATTTTAAACAATTATAAAGAGAATAAACTTCGGTGTATAGAACATTTACAGAAAAACTCAATATTTCCGTAGGGGTTAACCCACAAATTTTTAGAAAAATTCAAAAATACGACAATCTTGTTTTAATGCATAATTGCATCGTGTACTGATATAGGATGATCGTCAATGAGGTTTGGCACCTTTGTTTTCTCCGTTTCTCCAGAGAATAGAGATTTTATGTGGTTAGTCCATTGATTTAGATAGTATATGAAGTTTTATTAAATTAATTGTTAAAATTAAGAAATAATGTCCATGTACGATGAATAGAAGTTTTGCATACGTTAATAGAAATGTAGAATGTGGTTAGAAAAATTTAAACAACACTAAAGAGGATAAAATTCAGTATATAGAAAAATTACCGAAAACTCAATATTTTCGTAGGGGTTAACCTACAAATTTTGAGAAATTTTCAAAAAATAGAAATGATGTCCATGTACGATGAATTTTTTTGCATAGATTAATATAAATTTAGATTATGGTTAGAAAAATTTTAAACAACGCTAAAGAGAATAAACTTTAGTATATAAAGCATTTAATGGAAAAAAACTCAATATTTTAGTAGGGTTCAACCTACAAATTTTGAGAAAAAAATATGACAATATTGTATAATGCATAGTTTCATTTGGAAGGGTGGGAAAGAATGTGGTTAGAAATTTTAAACTACTCTGAGGAGGATAAAAATCATTATATAGAGAATTTACCGAAAACTCAATATTTTCGTAGGGGTTAACCTACAAATTTTGAGAAATTTCCAAAAATATGACAATATTTTTTTAATGCATAGTTGCATCGTGAACTGACATGTGATGATGGTCAATGATGTTTGAAACCTTTGTTTTCTCTGTTTCTCTAGAGAATAGAAATTTCGTTAGTCTGATAATTCAGATAGTATATGAATTATTATTTAATTTAATTGTTAAAACATTAGAAGCGATGTCCATAGACCATGAAAAAGTATTGCATGCATATAAAGAGAATAAAGTAGTTAGAAATTTTAAACAATTATAAAGAGAATAAACGTTGGTGTATAGAACATTTACAGAAAAACTCAATATTTCCGTAGGGGTTAAACCCACAAATATTTAGAAAAATTCAAAAATACGACAATCTTGCTTTAATGCATAATTGCATCGTGTACTCATATAGGATATCGTCAATGTGGTTTGACACATTTGTTTTCTCTGTTTCTCCAGAGAATAGAGATTTTATGTGGTTATTCCATTGATTTAGATAGTATATGAAGTTTTATTAAATTAATTGTTAAAATTTAAGAAATAATGTCTATGTACGATGAATAGAAGTTTTGCATACGTTAATAGAAATGTAGAATGTGGTTAGAAAAATTTAAACAACACTAAAGTGGATAAAATTCAGTATATAGAAAAATACCGAAAACTCAATATTTTCGTAGGGGTTAAACCTACAAATTTTGAGAAATTTCCAAAAAATAGAAATGATGTCCATGTACGATGAATATTTTTTGAATAGATTAATATACATTTAGATTATGGTTAGAAAATTTTAAACAACGCTAAAGAGAATAAACTTTAGTATATAAAGCATTTAATGGAAAAAACTCAATTTTTAGTAGGGTTCAACCTACAAATTTTGAGAAAAAATATGACAATATTGTATAATGCATAGTTTCATTTGGAAGGGTGGGAAAGAATGTGGTTAGAAATTTTAAACTACTCTGAGGAGGATAAAAATCATCATATAGAGAATTTACCGAAAACTCAATATTTTCGTAGGGGTTAACCTACAAATTTTGAGAAAATTTCAAAAAATATGACAATATTTTTTTAATGCATAGTTGCATCGTAAACTAACATGGGATGATGGTCAAAGGGGCTTGAAACCTTTGTTGTCTCTGTTTCTCTAGAGAATAGAAATTTCATAGTGGTTAGTCTAATGATTTAGATAGTATATGAACTATTATTTAATTTAATTGTTAAAACATTAGAAGCGATGTCCATATACCATGAAAAAGTCTTGCATGCATTAATATACAGATAGAAGGTAGTTAGAAATTTTAAACAATTATAAAGAGAATAAACTTCGGTGTATAGAACATTTACAGAAAAACTCAATATTTCGTAGGGATTAACCCACAAAATTTTAGAAAAATTCAAAAATACGACAATCTTGTTTTAGTGCATTATTGCTTCGTGTACTG
>CAJHQP010003322.1:0-69420 GCA_905132765.1 Moricandia arvensis
TCAAATACAAAAAACAAAATATAAAAAAATATACTCGCCCTTTAAAAGGGTGAGTCACAATCTAATTTATACTATTAAAGTAAAATCTTTAGATCTCTATTATATTTACAATACCAAGGCATTGATAAAATATTATGATATAATAAAAAAAATGATGTGACCCATTTAGATATTGCTAGAAAAAGAAATATAAAATTATAAAAACACACAGAACCCACTTATAAAATTGATCGCCGGAGAAAGAAGAAACAAATGGATCCACCTAAAATTACTGCTGATTTTTCTTCTTTTTGTCCGCTTAATTATGTTATTACAAACTATGAGTAACATTACATAAAGAATTACTTCTGGCTAGAAAAAGAAAAATTGATCTACTAAAAACTCACCTCTACTAATTTAATCGATAACTATACAATTCACTCATACTAATTAAATTGATGAGTACAAACAATACAACTATATACATAGTCTTTTCCATAAGTTTATAATCAATCTCTTCCGATTTTTCTTTGAAATAATATGTTTCCATTCTTCTTAAATATATATAATTGTGACTCAAATATCTTCGGATAGCTGAAATATTTGATTCTGATCCGGTTTGGTCTTAGTTCTTAAGATATTATAGTTTGAATCCGTTCGATTATTTTATCAGTTTTTATATGGGTCACTACTTAATTAACAAAATGAATTAGGATCCTCCATTTGGCAAAAAAAATTATGCATTTATGAAATTTGGTTCAATCATTAACCTTTCTTTCCATTATTGACCTCTATATATTTACTTTAATAATTCATTATTAAAAAGAAAACATTAAGCTATAATAATAATAATTATTATTTTACGTCAAAAAGGATATAAAATAGATTTGAAACATCAAAATACAAAATGTGTCAATTAAAAAATTCATGTGCAAAAGTCTAATGTAAATGTTAACTTAAAGTACACATCCGTTTAAATAAAAGTTTTATCAAAAAAAATAACTTTGCGCTTTCAAAGCGTGAATCAAAATCTGATTTCTACTTATATCCATATATGTTTTTGTTGGATGAATTCTTTTCAAATAAATCAGTATATAAAAAATGAATACGAAAAGAAAACTATGGAATATTACATAGCTAAGTGAATAAAATTTGTGTACATTTAATCAATTAAAAATAATGATTTTATTTTATATTTGAAAATATAGAACATAAGAATATTTGTGTCACTAAAAATACAATTTAATAAAAGTTCGCACAGTGTCTCGTACTGAGTTTTTTGCTTCTTTGAATGGGGTTAATAAAGAAGAGACTGAACAAACCTTCAAGGACCTGAAAAGAGTAACGATTGATGGGTTTGAGCAGTGCGTAAAGGAGATCAAGCTTATTGTGAATATGATGTAAGATATAGAGAGGAAGGTGGGAGTCAAACACAAAGGCACTTCCCCAAATGAAGGTCAACTCACACTTTAAACTCCGACTAAGCATGCGCACGAACTCGGGGTTAGTACTCAAATCTCTTCCAAAATAAAAGTGAAAAGAATTACTAGGCAAAATAGTAAGAAAAGAATTGAAAGTTGTATGCTACTTCGTGCTCTTTATGTCAGAACCGACGGATCATGTGTGCTCCTTTGTTTCTTATTATTGCTTGGTTATGTGTGTATTTTCATTTGTTGGTTGGAACTTTCGCTAATGTTAATATTATATGGATTCAATTTGTGTTGTTTGGTACTGGTCTTGACATTCCTATTGTACACGGAATTGCAGAGTGAGAGTGTGAATTGGGAGACAACAAAGAACCGAGTGGTATCAAATAACCTTGTGTGAATGAGGGGAAATCTCCAAGTGTTGTCATTATTGACAAAACTAAATTAACCAAATCAGATTGAGAGAATGAGGGGAAAGCTTCAAGTGTTGTCATTATGGACAAAACTAAATCAACAAAATCAGATTTAGAGAAAGAGGAAGGGAGACGCCAGATAAAGAAAGATGTTGCTATGGCAGTGTGCTCGGCAAAGAGTGATCGACAAAGGAAGCTTGTTCCCTCACAACAATCTTGTTCCCAGAAAAACAACACAACAAAAGTTATCGTTCCAAACAAAAAGGTTGGTCATGGCTATGATCCGTTTGCACCCATTAAAAAGAACAAGACTAAGTTGCTTGTTGAATTTTTTAAAAAGATCCGTAAGTAATAATTTCCCACACAAGACTAAGTTGCTCGTTGAAGTTTCGCTGATCTAGTTTGCTGTTTTCAGGAATTATAAACTAAATCTAGATAAAGAGAGCAGCATTGTCCAAGTCTGTGGTATTTCATCCCCCAACCCCCCCCCCCCCCCCCCTAAAATGGCTCACGGACACAATAAAATTTCTAAACACTACTCCTCGAGATGTATTCTGGTAGTCTTCTGGAAGTCTTCCCGAGAATTCTTATGAAAGTATCCCCGAGAAGACTTATAGTGAAGTCCTCTGGTAGTCTTCTGGCAATCTTCTGAAGTATTATGGGGAAGAATTCTAGTAAAGTCTTTTGAAAGTCTTCCAATACTTTTAAATTTTAAGAATCTGCCTGACTTGTTATGTTTTCAATGCAACATATGGATGCGTTATCAACTAACTGAGGCTTCTGCTCTCCAAGAATCCAGAGCATTTTAGGGTTGATAGGCTTTGCTTTCTTTATCATCTGTTTGGACAGATGTGGACGAACAAGTACGAGGAGTTGAAGAGCTCATTGCCCGATATAAATGGTTTAGGAAGAAGGGCTCTATGTCGGGTCGTATGATCTTTATGCAGGCCTAGTACCCAAATATTGAAAAACGAAGAAGATTTGGGGATCATAGGTGGATGATATATATGCGCCAGTGAACTACAATAACCAGAATTGGATTGATATTTGGATAGTTCCCTCAGAGGCCCATAATCATCTATGACTGCATTCTTCCCATATTAAAATTGCTAAACTTGCCAAGTTAATTGAGCCTTTTCCCATATTAAAATTGCTGAACTCGCAAGTTAACTCATCGCGAGAGAGAGAGAGAGGGAGGGAGAGAGAGAGAGAGAGAGAGAGAGAGAGAGAGAGAGAGAGAGAGAGAGAGAGAGAGAGAGAGAGAGAGAGAGAGAGAGAGAGAGAGAGAGAGAGAGAGAGAGGGATAGAGAGTACAAGCAAGTGTAGATAGATCTAACTTCCTTTTTTGTGTTTCAGATGAATCGTGTGTGTGTGAGAGAGATGTGAAGTTGGACAATATTTGTGTGTGTGTGAGAGAGAGACGATGAGAATAATACAGAGAAAGGAGATGTGTGTGGGAGATGAATCAGGTGTGTGTCTGTGAGAAAGATGGTGAGAGATCAGGATAGTGAAACCCAAAATCCGAGACTTGAAGAATGGAACAATAAGAAGGAAGAAGGAAGATCAGAAAAGAATGATTTGAGCGATTTGATCAAAATCAATCAAAGGCAAAAAAAACTAATATAACTATATTTCCCTTTATCTATAATTATTTTAAAAATTTTAAATTTAAAAAATTATATATAAAAATCTGATTTATAATTAGTTTGCAAATTTATATGTTTGATTCTAAAGTTGAAAAGTTTTAAATTTAGATTTTATGGTTTATAAGCAAATTTATGATTAAGAATAAAGTTTAGTTTTGTGATTTAAGATTTGGATGTTGGAATATGAGGTTTAGGTTTAAAGTTTAGTATTTTGGATTAAATTTGAAAATAATATATTTGAAGAGTAGATATATGATTTTTAATTAAATTTTTAATAATTTAGATTTGAAACTTATATATAGTGTATTGAATTTATAGTTTATGTTTGAAGTTAGGGTTTACGATATAGAGTTTGATTAAAGATTTAATATTTGAGTTTAGCAAATTATAGTTTAAGATTAAGAAGATTAAATTTTGAGTTTCATTTTAAATATAAGAGATGCTTTCCTTTATACTTTTGTACAACGTTCTGTTGTAGGTGATAATAACATATTCTACGAGTTGTCCAAAGAAACACCTTATTACATGTGTTTTTAGTGGCTGTGTGCCGGTCGGAGACTATCACCAAAGCATGCTGATCAGATACACAACTCCTCAATTTTGTGAAAAATCATTCCCAAGAATCATCATTTTCAACATCTATGATTCCAAAAGCCAATGGAAATATTTGAAAATTACCGTCATGTGCAGCTGCAACTAACATAACACCTCCATACTTCTCACTTAGGTGAGTCCCATCCACCACGATGACCTAACTCTGATACTGAACACCAGCAATAGAAACTCCAAAAAAGAGAATGGATAGTTAAATCTATTCTGAGCATCAATTTTTGTACTAGTGAAACACAATTTGCTCCAAATACGAAGGCACCCGCCCATATCCATCTTCTGCGGATCCTCTTACCAAATCTTGCTCATATAACAATGCTCTATATAATTTGGTGTAATCTAGCTTCATGCCAAACATGTTCTTCAGTTAATCTTGGATATGCTTCGGATTTAACTCATCAATGATTTCAACTCGATCTATGAAAATCTTACCAACATACTTTAGTGTACAATGTTTCCGGTGATCTTGTCGGTTAGAAATATAACATGTATGAGTTTTCAGATACTTGGTTACCCAAAACTTGTTTGTTCCATGTTTCACACTTGATCTAAGCTTCACTCCGCACCCAAGAACACAACATTTTGCTAAAAGTAGAGTTTTGGTTGCCTTATATATTTTGAAGGAGAATTTATGCTTCACCTTGTCAACCGAAACTCTGAAACCAATGCATCTCTACTAACAAAATTGTGGTTGATATAGATATTGTTGGCAACTGCCCCATTCGAGCTTTCTCTTTCACTAGCATATGACGCTTTGAAACCCTCAAACACATATCATATTCCTCATCCTCATCCTCATCCTCATCCTCATCCTCATCTTTAACTTTTCCATACTCATTGTAATCTGAAAACTCATCATCCACTTCAGCAACGTCCTCCTCCCCATCATCATTAACATCTTGAGGCAAATTATCATTATCTTCCACTTCATTTTCTTCTTCCTCTTCATATACTTCTTCCCCTTCATCTGAAACTTCATTAATATCTTCACCTGCTTGGTTTCCATCAATGTTGGCATCATGAACAATCCTCATCCTGCCTCGGCTTGATACACAAAGACGTAAAACATGCGTTTCACTTATCTCAATCAAGTTCTGAACTTTTCTACCACTTGTAACATGAGTAGGAGGTGTATCTGGAGCCATTTATTACATCATGGCGTCTGGTAACAAGTAAGCTAAATCAACAACCTCTCTGTTCATGTCAAGGTTATAATCTTCTAGAGTCATTTCAACAAGTTCAGCATATGAAGTACCATCACTCAAAAAGAATATTCCCGCTCATTTGACATTATCAACAAAAATTCCAAGAATTATCTTTCACCAATCATTCTTCGTACACTACAGGTAACTGACACATAATCTGCAAAAAAAAATCAGATTAAAACACATTAGTAAACATAGAACGTCAAGTTAAAACAAATAATCGAGAAGACTTCATAATAAGTTTTCAGTAAGTCTTCTCATGGAAGACTTTTTAAGAAGTCTTCTCCGTTTAGCTAGAATCACTAATAAATATGAATGTTTG
This sequence comes from Moricandia arvensis, assembly GCA_905132765.1. Taxonomy (NCBI): domain Eukaryota; kingdom Viridiplantae; phylum Streptophyta; class Magnoliopsida; order Brassicales; family Brassicaceae; genus Moricandia; species Moricandia arvensis. The sequence continues at coordinate 5,602 of CAJHQP010003322.1, forward strand.
TAACCTCATAATTACCATCAATTAAGTTAGGAATGTCACCTAGGAGTCCCGATATTGACTAATAGACTTGCATTTACAAGAAACTAGTAAATATTCATTTTAAGTTTTGAGAAAATTGAAGTTTAATAAAAAGATTGACGTAAAAGACTTCTTAAGAAGTCTTCCGTTTTGGTCATTTTTAATTCCAAATTTACAAAGGAAGACTTCTTAAGAAGTCTATTCTACAACATATATATTGAGAAGTTTTTCTTTGTAAATATTGGCTTACTTTTGAATTTGAAAAATTCTCGAAATTATGTGATAATTATGTTAGTTTTGCAGATGACCAATGTAATGGAGATATTTGACTTTATCATAGAAGACTTTTCTGGGTGTCTTATTGGTGAAGACTTTTATAAAAATCTTCTTATTTTCACATATGAAGTCTTCTTACTCTCGCAAGAAGTTTGCCTATGTTACTTTTGCAATTGACTATATTTTTATTTTTCAGAGATGACTTCTCTAAATTCTAGAGAAGCCTTCTCTCATATGCAAAGGCTTGACTTATGCAGACTTCTTGCGACAATGAGAATAATATATTTAATAGTAAAGAAGGCTTCGTGTGAAGTCTTCTATAAAAAGTCAAATATCTGACAAACTTTGGTCAATTACAAAACTAACATGTTTATGTGAAAAGAATTCTCGGTTCTTCTCGTGTTTTTGTTAGAAAAGGAAAGTTAGATGACTTTTGGGAAAGTCTTCTATTAAAAACACACAAAAAGTCAATTGCAAAACTAACATATGCATTGACCAGAACAGTTCTCACGAACAGATTTGAAAATATCGATTTCATACCTTGAACCTGAGATGGCTTGATTAGCTTCCCCAAGTACACATAACTTCACCACGAAAGCTACCAAATCGCTAATGACAAAAAATCATGAGCTTCAATGTCTCTATGAACCTTAAAAATTGTGGAGTCAAATGTTTTGGTTTTTTTGGATGAATTTTGAGTGAATATGTAAGAGATGGGGTTTGTGTGGATACGAAATGAGACATGAAGATAAAATAGCTTTTGAGTGCATTAAGAGCTTCAAATTAGTTGTTCATGGTTGTTGGTGTATTGACGACAATTGCAATATTGTAAATATTTGGTGAAGATGAGGATGATAAAGTAAAACACTCATTTTTGAAAAATAAAACAAAGTAATGGCATTTTTTTGTGAATAACTTGAACTTCTAAGGTGAATATGGCAAATGAAATTTTCAAATAAAAAGTTGGGTTACTTTTGGAGTTAACTCCAAATTTTGGGTCATATTTGAAAAAACCCATTTATAATTTGTAAATTAAATTAATCATGCGATATACTCACATATTGTGTCAAAGAAAACAATTACGTTGCTCTTATACTTTGTATCGTCTTTTATATTTCATAAATAAGGAGTCACAATTGTATCAAAGGAAATGAAATATTAATTTATATTTGTCAAGTTTGTAATCAAATATTCATCTACAATATATGTACCCCTTCAAAATATTAATTCTTAAATAATAAATTTTCAGAACTTTTAGAAATAAACAATTTATAGAAAAATATACTTTCATATTCTTAGTATTTATTAAATACTCCAATATATCAATAACTAGAAATCATATCTTAATCTAGCAGACCTTTACTAAATACTTTCAATATGAACAAACATATTGATTTTAATTATTATATCTTAACAAATATAACTAAATATTTAGAACTTTCGGGTACAAGTTATCTTCCTCAATATTCTTTAAATACCAACCAAATAGGATTTATTTGAAACTAAATAAATTTAAACGGGTTTTGATGTTTAAACGGGGAATGTGTCTTAAAGGAATATGTTTAAGTGAGGTTGGCTATCCATGTTCACATCTCTAACAATGTATTTGTTGTACTTTTATTTGATTTTTAATCCATAAAACATTATGTATTTTGAAAGCACGAATTAAAATCTAGTTAGATATTACGATGAACATAATAGATAGACCAAACTTCTTATATATTTTGATAGAAGATTCTTAGTTTAGTGGTTTCATTAAATATTCATTATTTTTATGCTATGGTTTTAATGAACAATTATCTAAAATAATGAAGAAAAATTTACATGAAATCTATATAAATAACGTTGTTACTTCTCGTAAGAGAGTTACACCTAAAATTTTACAAACACTCCGAATGACACACCTCATTATAATTTTAAGAGACTGATTAATTATTCTATATTTATGCTATGATTTTATACCAAATTTATTTAAAAATATTAACAACCATAAATTCTTTTTAATTAGTAGTTTATTTTTAATCCAAATTGACATCAATTTATCACAGAAATATTTTAATGAAAAATACATAACAACTCTGAATATAAAAAGAAAAAGAATGATATCCATTTATGCTATTATTTTTATATTTCACCATACTAACTTCACCAAAAATAAAATTGTGAAACTTACATACTTATTCTTCAACTTCTTTCATGAAACATAAGATTAGCAAAATCAACAAGTAAAAACAAATGGTAAGACATAACAAATTGTTAATACATAATATCTACTAAATATTATACATAATAGATTTTAAGAACTCAGGTTGAAGAAAAAAATATAACATATAATACAAAAATATCATAAATCCATAATACATTTTAAGTTTGATGAAAAATTTAGTTGAAAAATAATAATTTACTTAAAGTAGACAACATAATTCACTAATTAATATAATTCAAGAATAAATAAAAAAAATATAAGAAGAGAAGGAAGAAATAAATAAGAGTAATATCCATTTATGCTATTGTTTTTATATTTCATCAAACTAACTTAAGATAATAAAATGTGAGAGACAAAATAACAATACAAAAATAATAAATTTTTTGTAAAAGTATATGGTATAACCCAAAATACATAATATAATAAACTACATATATTTTTATTAATATATAGGAAAAAATCATAATAATAAAAATATAATTCATTTACGATATGGTTTTACAGGTTTTATCAAAGTAAAGTCAGATAAAATAGAAAGCCCTTAATCTAACGGTAACCTGCCCTTAACTTGTTACAAGTCATATTCAAACTAAATTTCTTTGATTGTTTATCTTGAGAAATCTTTCATAGAAAAACTTCGTTTCTTTATTGGCTCATATCCAACTTTGTATCTCCTCCTCTATTTTATTGACCTCCGTAACTCTGTGTTTCTAGTTCGCTGATTGTGCATAAAATAGGCAAAATTTGCATGAGCTTAAATTTTCATATCTATATAACCACAACGTCAAGTAATATCAATGGCTGTACCTTTGCAAGACCAATTTCCAAACCATAACAATGTATCTCATAATTTTTAACTTCCAGTTATATAGTTCTCTTGCTTTTATTGTCTATTTGAGTAGTTTTCTACACACTCATGAGCCTTTATGCACTTTCTTTCGTTGTCTAGAAGTTATTTCGTGTCAAATGAATTTGATTAGTCCAATTTACCAATAACGTCGACTGAGAGGTAAGATTCTCCAAATTAGTTAATATAACTGATTTGATTTGCTTCTTCGTAGTCTCTTTCTTGTCCTGGCTTATATTCTTTATCCATATCAGTTTTTTTTTTTGCATGTTCAGTTCAGGACTAGAACAGAGAAATACCAAACAAAATTTATATACCTTTTGATGCACTAATTTGATAGATGAAAAGCATAAATCTAAATTTCACTATACTGAGGATAATATAATTCAACAACTGAAATAGCCGATCATAAGGCATAACTCATATTGTCCATGATCTTATCTTCCTTCTAATTCTCTCTAGTAGGATTTGGTAATTTGAAAATCTCATATAGTATGTCAGCTAGATGACCCACTAATCAATGTCTACCTCTTTCTAACTATTTAAAAACTAATACTACTTTTATTAGGTATGCGAGTTTGAATTGTCCAATCATGTTTGGTTCATCTTCAATCAGATTTCAGTTATTTGGGAGCATGAAATTTAGACCCCTTATGATTTTCTTAAAAGTTGGTTCTAATCCGGTTCAGATTTTCTTGAGTTCGGTTTGGATATAGTAACACATACAAATCTGGTTGTTTTACATTTGGATTCAGTTTTAGTTCAGGTTTCGGTTACCCCAATATTATTTGTGACTCGAATATATAAATTTTAGTTCACAAAATTGTAAAATAAACAATTTGCATTAACACATACTAGGTAGCAGGATTCAGAAATGGTTGTTAAGTAAAGGAAAAATAAAAAGTTCAAACTATCGGCTAACAACCTTATAGACATAGGAAATATTATTCAAACTTCAAAAATAAAACAACATTATTTAAACCTCACAAGAAAATTTATCATTTACAAAACTTCAAATGTATTTTTCAAAATATAGATGCTTTAATATTTGACCAGATACCAAAAACTTAACATAGTATTTGAAACTAATTATACATGTAAAATGTATACTTATTTTAGGTACTCCTTGATTTTTTGAGTATTATAAGTATTTATTCTGAATTGGGTTCATTAGTGTGTATGTGTTTTTTAATTATTACAACTTTATGTTTTTCGAATATGTATATATTCAGGTTCGGTTTTGGTTCAGGTTCATTGTTTTTGTCCACCCCGAGCTTTTATTGTTGTCATGTGAATAGAAAAACAAAAAAAAACTACTGCTGAAGTTATGCAATGTACTCTAGGCAAAACCCACAATATTGTACAACCGATCAACTAGTGAGTGGTCTCTCAAATATTTATCTACAAAATCTGTTGGACTTGAGCTTTATAGCCCTTGTTCCAGCCCGCAAAAACAAAGAGGTTTAGGTTCACCAAAAACTAGTGCAATAGTTACATATACACCACAAATTTATTCAACGCAACAAAAATAAAAGCAATTTTAGATGGATATGCAATATCCTAGTGCCAATCTCCATTATTCAATGCAAATGTCTAAAGTTGCATATGTGGTTAATCTTTCTCCATATAAAACAGACATTTATACCTTAAAAATCTTTACTTTCTTAGTTTATTCATTCAATATACCAAATTTTATAAATCAATATAAGCATACAATATATTATTAAACAGATAAGGCTTATCTCTACATCAGATACACTTTTAACAATTTTAATTATACATACACATTTTTAAAACATGTGGAGAACTTTGCATCAAATGGAATCTCTTATCTACCTTCCACTTATCCAAACCAACAATGTGTAGCTAAACACATTTCAAAACACATGTTTTATTCTCTTTCTCCTATGTACTATTTAAAATACAAAGGAAATCTAAAATCAATCATTTCTTTTCTTACCATGAAACTGCATCACACACTCGTTTAAAAATTATCTTACTGATTTGCTTTTTATAATTTTGTGATTCTTGTCTCAGTTGACAATGCCACATGTGTGGAGGAATAAATTAGCGCACAAGGAAGAGGAGGATTATTAATGGATGCTTGTGGTGAATGTGGAAAATGAGAAAGAGGAGGCGGCGACATAGGTGATGGTGGGGGCGGAGAGGTAGGAAGGAGCAATATTGCCAACAATGCATCGAGTAGGATTATGCATGTTAGATGAGAAATGTGTGGAGAAATAGGTGCATTAACCTGTAATTACGATGGAATAAAGTGGCATATTATTCTCTTGATTCAACATGATTTGGTGAGATTGCGTACGGAAGTTGATGCAGGCGGGAAGCGAGATATTTTGGAAAAGAGGCAACAGAGGAGGTGACTGAGTTGGAGTCTATCTTGTTATGATTAGATAAACAGGAAGCCATGTAAGTTGAGAATCATGGGAGAAAACTAAAACATCCAATATTGGGAATTTCATAAAGAGAATTGAAAAAACCCCATTAATCACCATACTTATGAAGAAACTCAATCCAAATGAAACAAAATCAAACCCCATCTACAAAACACCATTCACACTACAACATTCCAAAAAAAATTGTAAATATAATCTATAATCTACCATCTAACCAAGCCTTGTCCATCTGTCTACGATGTACTAAAAACATGCGATGAAGAAGGTGGTGATTGAGTTTGGGCATAATCTTGTTGTGATTGGAAAAGAAGAAAATCATGGAAGTTGAGAATCATGGCAAGAACTAAAAAAATACATGATTGGAAACCGCAAAACAAGATCGAAACTCCATTACTCACCAATAGCCAAGAATCGATACAAATGAAACACAATCAAATCTCATCCACTAACCATCCACACTACACTGTCAAAATAATGCCATAAACAAAATCCACAAGCCACAATCCATCCAAACTTCGTCATTCCATGTTGCACCCATCCATGATGCATCCAACCAAGATGCACCAATATACGACTCTTATCACACTTGTTTATGGCGCAGACATCCATGTTGATTCTGAGTGTGATGATTTCATCCATGATGATTAAGCCAGAAAAGATGATACCTTACATACTAATACAGACAGAGATGATGTGGTCAATAATTCTATAGATGTGCCCTCCACCATCAACCCTCAACATATCAAGTATTGTACATTTTCTTTTAACAAAATGACTTTCTTTTGTAATATATGCAAGTTCTTCAATACATTTCTTTTCGATTTTGCAGACCATTAAAATGTTTTCTTATATTTAACTTGAGGTCGCAAACTACTCTATGCAAAAGTGTCCACGCTAAAAATCATACACCCATACATAGAACACTCACCCACACATATGCATCCATTCAAAGGCTTCTACACAACAAAATGTATCCAATTAAACGTTAATTCCACAAAATTTAATATATGAATTGCTGAAATATATCAAAATGGATATTAAATATAGAGAATAAAAACTTATTTATTATATTTATCATATTTGTCTAAAAATATTATAACTAATTGAATATAATATTCATAAAATATAATTATACAAATGTATATATATCCTGATTATCAATAAGGAAAGTAAATAAGCATAAACTTGTTTAAGAATTATAGTACTAGCGATTTTGTGTGTTTGAAAAAAAATTCATTTTTCTTTCATTTATACTGAAAAATTTATCTTCAACTACTATTCGATTCTATTTTTTTTTTTGAATAATTCATAAATGGTTTTTAATTATGTATACAATGAATTTACATGACTAATAAATTAATGTGTAATAACTGTAGGTTGTGATTTTTTATGTCAAAGACTAACTAAATTAATGACCATTAATTTTTCCAATCATTTTGACTGTTGTCTCTTTTATTTTGGTTCATAAATAAACAAAAAGCAAAGTATAGTAATAATGTAAGCCACACTATTTTAAGAAAAATGGACGTCAGAACTCTTATAAAGTTTAGAAGATGACTTTAAAAATTTAAAAAGAAGATTTAATTTTTTTAAATTGGCTTTTAATATTTTAAAATTCTCTAAAGGCTAAAAACAATTATTGGCAAAATTTAGGCTTTTATGGTTTTACAAAACCATAAATTCTTTATAGCCTACACACCAATCATGCATACATATCTATGTTTGATTTTCTGAACTATTACATAGAGCTTAACTAATATGTGTGTTTAAATAACTACAATTCGAGACAAATTACCAACATTAAAAAAGAATTAATGTGTAGAGATAGTTTAGAACATCGAGCGATGAAAATTCACAAAATCTTTATGATCCAGAAAAACTATTTATGATGTAAAAAATAAATTGGTAAAAGAGAGAAATCGGAATACTCTCACACACACTACAAGTAAACACGTTTATTAACAAGGCGGTTTTCGTGGTTAATTCGCCGTAATAGGATTGTTACGATAAATTAACCACGATAACCGTTTCACCATAAATCGCCTCTTGTAATGGAGGATTCGTCGTAATTTCCTCGTTAGCGTTACAACAAGAAATATCCATCATAAAAGTGAAGCAGACATATTCATCATAACTTCGTGGTTAACTTACCTCGTAAACACCTTGTAAATTATCCATGTAATGTTGTCAATGAATATTCGACATTAACTCGTCGTTAATTGCATGTAAAGTTTACTACAAAGGTACAAGGAAGTGGTTTTTAAATCCTCATAATTATTTACAACAAATTAACTAGTACTTGCATGTAAAATCGTTGCAAACATTATGAGGATTTTACAAGTACTTCCTTGTAAATTGCTTGTAAACAATACGAGGTATTTACAAGTATTCCTCATAAATTCCTTGTAAATGTAATGAGGAATTTACATCCTTAGTTGTAATTTAGTTTCTTTTTAATAATAAAAACTTAAATTATAAAAGAAAATATTTAAATTAAAATATTTAAAATTATAAGAACAATATAAATGTCATGAAATATTATTATATAATTATAAATTTTTAATACAAACAAAAAAATAAAAATAAACATAGTGGTGGAAGACGTCGTCGTCGAAGAATTTTGAGGTATTCATTCCTGCAAAGTCCACTTTTTCCTTCGCGGAACCGGGTGGAGGATGATGTGGAATCCCGAGTTCATGTCATCTCATCTCCAACCCCTCTCTGCATTTGCGGGTTTCCAACCGCCATAGCGCCGAGAAGACTCTCAAGAGAATCCAAGCAAGACTGAGTCTCAGTCAATTCAGTCTGTGTCTGACAATCTCCTCATCTTGTCTTTGAGAGTAGGACGATGTCTCCCTTGCTAAATCGTTGACAGATTATATTCCAACCGTCTGTCCATTTTTTCTAGGGATCACCTTAAAAATAAAGGAAAACAGTAATTTAAATTATATGAAAATTTATTAAAATGAAAAGTAATAAAATAAATAGATTATGTATTCAAAGATGTTTTCCACATCCCGTGTAGACAATGTGATGGGTAATCCATCTGGAGATTGTTGTGTCAGCTACGTCTCACGCTCTTCAATCCGAGCAGCCACGTCTTGGTAGATCTTTACCGAGCTAGGATCTACAAAATTCCCACTCGATGTGTTTTGAGTATCTTGAATAGTTTAGATAGAGATGGTAGGACTCATGTCTTCTCAGCCAAAAAATAGATTGAAAGTAAAAATATTAATGAATAGGATAAAAAGAGATGAAATTAAATATTGAAAAGTAAACACACTTGCAATCGCTAGAAGGATCCTGCCGTGGGGTTTTTGCCCGATAGTATGAAGCATCAGCAAATTATCATGCGGCATCCCTTATCCTACGAGAAGCGGAGCGTGTAGAGGCGATACAAATTGAGTGAGGCTTCTTCAAAAAGGCGATGAGCTCATCCCATACTTCGTGATGCATCTCGGTTTCGCCTCATAAATGTTGAACTCTGATTGGTCCTTCCAGTTTGAGACGGTGTTTGTTAGGTAGGTATTTGCTTTCACAAAAAACTCCTCCTTCACCCTCTCTTTGATCGCTATGGACCAATTCCACTTTTGCTGAAACAAACAAAATTTGAAAAATATTAGAATAATAGTTAATTATTAAGTATAAAAATTTGGAAAAATAACCAAAAAATATTTGGTCCATGTCGTCTTAATGTGTTGTGGTGTCAAAGTCCATTTCGGATGGAGATCGATGAAATACCCATTAAGGGTGTCAGAAACGCTCCGTCCGACGCGACTATTACGTCCAAAACTAAAAATAATAGTAACTTGTTATAAAAAAATAATATTGTAAAAATATAGGGGAATTTGTCAAATATGACTCAAAACTTGATTTTAAATACAAAAGTATACCCAAACATCAATCAAATGCAAAACTAACCCAAAAGCCTTTTGAAATTACAACCAGCCTCTCAAACAAAAAAACTAGAATTTATTTTTACGAATATAACCCTGGGAAGTCTTCTGAGTTTGTGTAAGTCGTCCAGACGATTCCCTGGAAGTCTTCCAAACGACTTCCCTGGAAGTCGTCTCATATGGTTAATATTAAAAATAATTTATAAATTTTATAAAAAATATTTTTCTGGTGAAAAAATTGAAATCTTGTAATAATAAACATTTGAAAATGATATAAATTAAGATATTAGTAAAATTGAATTATTTTCAACATAGATGAGTGAATGTAGTGAGTTATGATATTATTTGGTTTAGGGTTTGGTAACATATGTTGTAGTCTTGTTTGTATTCTTAAGGTTAATTTTTGGAAACTTAACATTTTATTCAAAAATTAAATTTTTACCTATATGTATTTAGTTATGTATATATTAAACACTTTTTAAGTTAAATTTGATTATAATAAAGTGTTTAGTTAGTTAATTAAGTTGAGAGTTTATATTTAGGGTCTAGACGGCTTCCAGGAAGTCGTCTGATGAATAATATGTACATCAGACGACTTTTGGGAAAGTCTTCTGGGCGAATAGTAAATTTAGGGTCAAGAAGACTTAGTTGAAAGTGTGCTGGAAGACTTAGTTGAAAGTGTGTTGGAAGACTTAGTTGAAAGTCTGCTGGAAGACTTAGTTGAAGTCTTCTGGACGACTTAGTTGAAAGTCTTCTGGACGACTTAGTTGAAAGTCTTCTCGACGACTTACTTGAAAGTATTCTGGAAGACTTACTTGAAAGTCTTCTAAATCGAAAATATTTAACTTCATTGGAATTTGTGTCTTTTTATATAAAGAAAATTTACACACTTTTTGTTCCTCTCAAATGGCTACAAAAAAATGTAATGTTTCTCATTCTAAAACTCTCCAACCTCTCTCTAATCTTTTTGAACTTAAAAACACCAAACTTTATATCAATTTCTCATTTTTATCTCATGTCTTTCTCACTAAATATTTTGTTTGCAGGTTTTTTCATTACATGGTTCTCATCTCCCAATTCTTTAAAGATAGATTTATAAATCGTATTTTTTTTTTCATTTGGTAACCCATTGTTGCTTAAAGATTTTATCTTTTGAAAAATATTTTGTTGTTTTATGTTATTACCTTATTTTTAAAGTTTTTCTATGTTTTGAAGCCATTTGAATACTTTTGGTAAGTATTTGGTTGCTTAAAGCTCTCACATTTTTCCCAAACTCAAACTTTCTATTAATTTATCATTTTTTGCCTCATATCTTTCTCACTAATTCATCTTGTTTTGAAGGTTTTTATTACATGGTTCCCATCTTATACTACGTCTATTTTTTGAATATGTATTTTTGTGTGCTCTTTAAATGTAGACATCTCAACTTCCAATCATTTTCTCTATTTTGATGTCTTTTGAACGTTTTAGATTTGCAGTTTTTTCAGATCTGTGTCAGACTTTGGAAGACTTCTAGGAAGTTTTCTCGGAAGTCTTCTAGAAGACTTCTAGAAAGTGTTCTGAGAGAGTTTTCTCTCAAGTCAAGTGGAGTCCAAGATTGGTTTTGTGGAGGAATGATCTATAATAATTTTGTTAATGATCAATTTTGTGATTTGTAGGTGTACACTTTTAATTGTGATTTGTTTTTGTAAATTTAAAGAGATATTAATGAATTTGTTTTTTGGTAAATATATTTATGTCTATAATGTTATCTTGCCAAAAATACATGAAATTATTGAATTTATTGATACAACTTTAATAGCAAAATACAATAATACAAAATAGTCAAATTTACTACAATTAAGGGAGAAAAATTCCCAAGAAAACTTAGCCAAATTCACAACATATAAAAATATTACATAAGTTCAAACATATAACAATTTCAGTGGAAGACTTCTTGGAAGTCTTCTGAAAGACTTAAATTTAAAGCGGGAAATTAACAATTTGAGCGGGAAATTTAAAGCGGAAAATTGAAATATAAGCGGGAATTAAAATTTAGGTGGGACACTCAAATTTTAAGTGCAATTGAAATTTTAAATTTCATGAATGTTAAAAAGTGTATCTGATGATCTAAGAAGATACATTAAACCATATTACTTGATATTTTTGCAGTTACTTAACACTTTTGAAAGTTAAAAAATATATCCTTAAGTTACTTAACAAGTTTACAAAACCTACCGTAGAAGACATACAAGAAAGTCTTCTCAGATTAGCTAGATATATTAATAAACATGAATATTGGTAAATTCATAATTAAAGCTAATTAAATTATGAATTTCATTCAAGAATCCAAATATCGCTTAATATACCTGAATTAACAAAAAAAATGTTAAAAGTCTTATAGGTTTAGAGAAAATGAAACTTTATTAAAAATTGGCGAAGACGACCTCCACGGAAGTCAAATTTCAACTAGACGACTTATATGTAAGTCGTCTCAGGTTACTTTTGCAATTAGAAAAATAAATTTAAATATTTAATTTTAACTAGACAACCTACATGTAAGTCGTCCGTCAGAAGACTTACATGGAAGTCTTCTGTGATATCCAAGGTTTGAGCAGAATATCAGAAAACAAATTCTGGAAGACTTCCGCGTAGGTCGTCTAGCGGGCGACTTACATGTAGGTTTTCTGACTAAAATTAAATATTTAAGTTTTATTTTGCAATGCAAAAGTAACCTGAGAGAACTTAGATATAAGTCGTCTCGTAAATTTTAAATATTTAAGATTTTTTCTCAGCGAGACGACTTACTCATTTATCCTAGACGACTTACCGGGAGGTCTTCTATGGTATTTTTGAGATTTTTTTGTTAACAAAGAAAGCTGGAAACTTCCAGATAAGTCGTCTTTAAAATACATATAAAAGTCATTTGCAAAACTAACTTCTGCACTGACCATAAGACTTCCATGTAAGTCTTTTACGTCCAGAAGACTTAGAAGAAGTCGTCTAGGCGAACAAATCTGGAAAAAAATGAATTCATACCTTAAATTAGTGAGATAACTTCCTTAACACACATAACTCTTCTCCAAGCACACAAAAGCTCAAAAGAAAGCGACCCACCAAGAATCATAAGCTTGAATCAAAATTTTGAATTTTTAAGATGAATATAGAGAGAAAGTGAAAAATATTAGTTTTTGAACATAAGAATGAGATAAGAGGATTGAAAATCGATTTAGGTGCATTAAGAGCTTCAAATTGGTTGTCCATGGGTGGTTGGTGTATTGATCACAATGGCATTATTGTAAATACTCGATGAAGATGATAGAGTAAATACTCATTTTTCGAAAAAAAGAAAAAAAAAATAATGGCATTTTCGTGAATAATCAGGACTTTTGTGGTGAATAGGAAAAATGAAAATTTCAAAAAAAATCATGGGTTATTTTTGTGTTTGAATTCAAGTTTTGAGTAATTTTTGCAAAAAACCCTAAAATATATGATGCAAATTATAAAAGTAATAAAGAAAATATGTAGTAGAAAGTTCATGGCAGTCGATATGGGTCCAAGACATCTTGTCTTGGATGGACAAGAAGATCCTGAAGGGTATATATAGGGTAAGGTGCAGATGGTGGGAACCAGAAAATCAAGATTAACTCCAGCCACAGGGCAGGAGGTGGACCATTTGGAGCAGCAGGAGGCGCATCGTATGAAGCAAGAGGAAGATGCATTGGAGGGGACATCTGAGATGAAGCAGGAGGAGGCGTCCAGAAACTCTCTGAGACATTTGAAAGTCAGGGACTGAGCCCTGCATCCAAAGAAGATGATGGGCTGAAGGAGAATGCCCCAACATGGCCTTTGCCGAATATCTTGCTATAATGTGGTAATTTCGTATGAAGTCCTATGAGACATCTGAAATAAATAAATAAACTCTAATCAATTTAAATACTGCAACCTAATTTATGAATTTCGAAAACCTAATATAGTTATATTACCTAAATTAACCACCTAAACTATATTAAAGTTAAAAAGAAAACTTACCATTTCGGATAAAGAGGAGAGGAGGAGATAAGAGGAAGAGACGAGGATTAGGGGGTCAAAATGGTTCAAATTTATATAGGGAAAATGGATTCATCGTAAATCCTTTTCAATTTAAGAGGGATGTACCAGGTCTCGTGTTGTGTATACATCCAACTCCGTACATAATTTGTAAATTTACGAGGAATATACCAGCCTCGTACATGAATGTTTCTAGTCCGCTGAGAAACACATCAATCACTCTTCCCGTCAATATCTTTGTGTGATTACATCAAAACTCTGTAACTCGTGAATATTTTTATCACCAGATATTTTTTTAAAACTTTTTGAATTTTTTGTGTGTGTTATCATTTCTCAACAAGTTGGCCACACATATAGGGAAATATCAAGGTTGGTGGTGAAAATTTAACAATTAGTTAACACAAGGAAACAAAATACAAGTCCATAACATCTTTATAAAAAATAACATACAAACGAAATTTGTTTCCTAATGCACATTTAAAAACATGTTTCCACCGAAAATGTTGGTCAGACTCTTAAATTCGTTGTTAAACAAAAGTAATACTATTCATTGTAAAGAGTGGTAAACATTACAACGCTTTTACGACGAATCTTCTTATTTCACGTACAACCCTCGTATTTTAACAAGTAATTAAAATGAGTTGTTTCCTCGTACTTTCAACAAAAGTTTAGGATGAATGTGTGTTCATCGTAAATTTATCGTTAACTACTCATAATAATACAAGGATGTATATTCGTCGTAATCTTTCTTTGTTACATGCATGTTTCTTGTAATGACATCAATACATCACAACGGTCGTCAATACATACATGTATGAACTGTTTCATACATCAACATTGATTTATTTCAAATATCATGCCAAAACTAATAAATTGTGTCATCATACACTGACCGATAGTCCTTTAGTCAAAATATACAAAAGCTTACTTGCTAGTTTGGAAACTAGTTGAATACATGATGCATTATGTGAAATCAATATATTTGTTGACTCAGCAAAAATGATATTAAAAAGTGCATCATAAAATACCAAAACGACATGGTTTTAAGCTTTCTTCCCTTTCATTTTTGTCAGATCTAAGAGAAAAATAAAAGGTTTAAAATTGGTTTAGAATTGGAGGCAAACAGCCGAGTGCAATGGTTTCAAGGAGGTGACATAAACTTAGATTATTTTCATTCTATCAAAAATAATAGAAGGGAAGTGAACCGACTTACAATCCTTGAGGATGATGACGTTCATTTCGGTTCATGAAGAGATCAAATCGGAAGGGTGTTACAGAAGTATTTGAAAGGTTGTTCACATCCAATGAATCCTGACTTCAGTATTGTTGACTCTATCATTCAAACCATAATATCGAAAGTCCCATATGGAAAAGCTGGCATCCAATGGAAATCCTGACTTTAGTACTGTTGACTATATTCTAGATGAGTCCGGAAGTCAATAAAGCAATGTTGGCTATTCATGTCAAATAAACCCATGGACAAGATGGGTTTATCAGCTAGTTTTTACCAATCATTTTGGTCACTACTTGGAAAAGATGTTCTACAGAGAAACTCTGAATTTTTTCATCAGTAGAATAACAGATAATAGCTTCAACGAAATACAAGTTTGTCTTCTGCCAAAGATCTCCTCTCCTCGAGGTGCTGCAGACTACAAACCCATAACTTTATGCAACGTCAGATATACAATTATTGTAAAGATCATCAGGGTGTGCCCATGCTTAATTCTCTCATCACGAACACCAGTCTGCCTTTGTTCCTAAAATAGTCATTGCGGATAATGTGTTAATCACTCATGAGACCCTCCAAAACCTCAAGATATCTGAGGCTACAAAACGTTGTTCAATTGTGGTCAAAATCGACATGAGCAAGGCTTATAATGGCATAGAGTGGCATTTTCTTCAAGCATTTCTGATCAAGCTCAACTTCAATCCCACTTAAACCTCTTGGATCATGGAATGCATGAATACCATCTCTTATTCATTTCTCATAAATGGAGCCCCATGGATCCTTGAAAGGACTTCAATTTCAAGAAAAGCTCATTATCAGCCATCTATTGTTCGCGGAAGATACCATGTTCTTATGCAAGAACAATGACAAGAACTTCACAAGCCTCAACTTGATTTTTTCCAATAACGGGAATTTAGTGGGTAATGTATCAACCTTAGTAATTCCACCGTGGCTCTCTACCAAAACACTTTATGCTATCAAGAAAAAGGTGAGGAAGTCTCATGGCATTGAGAAGGAGGGAGGAACGGGCAAATACTTGGGTTTACCTGAAACTTTTGGAAGAATGAAGAAAGATGTTTTCATGGGCATTGTAGATCGCATTCGCTAGAGATCTCTAAGCTGGCCGAATAGATTCCTTTCAGCAGCAGGGAAGCAAGTTCACCTCTAAATAGTCTTAACGTGTTAACTCTTACTCTATGTCTTGTTTCAAGTTTCCATCTCGTTGTGTAAAAGGATTCAGTCAATCCTGACTAGATTTTGGTGGGATAGTTCATCTGATAAGCAGAAGATAGCATGGGTAACTTGGCATAAGATGGCAAAGCCCAAATCTCATGGCGGTCTTGGTTTTAGGGAAATTTACCAATTTAAAGATGCCCTCTTGCTATACTGGGCTGGAGGATTCTAAAAATCTAGATTTGTTGCTTGCTCGAGTCCTCAAAGGGAAGTACTTCACAGACTGTTGTTTCCTGGATATATCTGCAAAATCCTCTGGTTCTCATGGCTGGATGAGCGTATTATCCTGTAAATATCTGCTTGTAAAGGAATGGGATCCAAAATGGGTAATGGCAGTGATATTTTGGTCTGGTAAGACCCGTGGCTTTTCGCCTCATGTCGTTTGGTTCCCATGGGGCACCATCTCTTGCATCCTTTAATATCAAATTATGTGACCTACTAGACCCGACTACAAAGGAATGGAACTTTGATCAAATTCTCCTCTCACCTACCTCTTTATGAGGACTTATTCGACAGATTATTCCTTGCACTTCTCACTAGAGGGATAAACTTGTATGGAAAGCTGAACGTTCGGGAGAATATTCATCCAAGTCAGGTTATAACCTAATATCAAATTCTTCATTGATTGATGCTATTCCTTTAAAATGAAAGCTATTGGTATGGAATGAGAAAACAGCTTCAAAACTTCAATTATTTATTTGGAGAATCCTGAATAATGCACTTCTAGTGGGAGATCAATTAATTATTAGGAGTATTCAGGTCGATCATATTACAAACATTGTAGCAGGCCGGAAACAATCTCTCATGTGTTTATTGAATGATCTCTTTCCAAATCTGTTTGAAACCTTTCTTTTTTTATGGGGATTTTCACCTCAGTGGTTTACCCCTATCTATGTTCTTGAAATCATATCCGAGAGCTCCTCCTTGGTTTCTCTACCATCGATAGGAATCACAGAGGAACCTTTGTCTCCTTGGATTTTTTGGAACTTTTCGACAGCGAGAAACAAGCTCATCTTTGAGGCCAAATGCTTCTCGAAAGAGAGATCATCTCTAAAGCCACCATGGAAGCAAGAACAAGGGAATCGGCTAACACCAATAAGACCTCACCATCCTTAAAAAATCTCAGATGCCCCTCCTCCGTTGGACCTCCCAAATCTGATTTGCTTTGTGTATGGTGCATGGAGGAGTGAATCTCTCCACGAATGTACGGGCTGGATCTTTAAAAACTCTAGTGGTATCACAATGCTCAAAGATTCGGCCTCAAGGGAGTTTGTGAGTTCCGCTATGGTTGCTGAAACTTTGGCCATGCATTCAGCTTTGGAATCAGCCATTGATGATGGCTTCTCCAGTTGCATGTTCATTCGGACTCAAATGTTCTATATCTTATCTTGCACTCAAGGTTGTCACTGAATGAGATTGGAGGTCTTCTCTTGGTAATAAGTCACCTTTCTACTCTCTTATCATCTCTATCATTTTCCTTTGTAAGTTACCTTTCTGCTTACTTCACTTCTCTCGTCATGTCATTGAATGAGATTGGAGGTCTGTCAAATGTCAAGGCAGATCATTTTTCTAAATCTGCTCTTTTGCCTTTGTTTTACAGAGTAGTTGTATGGATCTTTAATATTAATGCATTGATATTGACCAAAAAACGTGTATGGTTATCGTACGTGATGCGATGTGATATTTATATTCTCGATAATGGTGATAGTATATTTGTTAAAAATACCATGCACAATGGTTCTATTTAACATTTTTTATAGAAAAAGACGGATTTAAAAACGATGTCACCCTACACCAGAGACGAGGATGCAGTCAACGAGTTCAATCCAACGCCATATAGTACTGAATACGACATTAACATGATATATGTGTAAGAGAATGGAAAGTCAATATTAAAAATTCTCTCAAACGTACATATTTTGTGTAATTATTCTCTCAATATGTTTTTCCTTTCATGTATCCATCGATGTACATATAAGAAAAAAGATCTACTAATCAATAGAATCATTCAAGTTCAATATTCAGTATGTTATCAGAGCTCCCAGAGATTTAAACCTTTTTTTTTCTTTTTTTTTTCCCGCTACTTCTCTTCTTCTTCCTCCCAAATCTCATCTATGTTCTCTCTGTTTCATTCTACATGGCAGATGATACTGCAGAGCGTTTAATGGTCTTTGACCCTACTTCTCTTCTTCTTTCTCCCAAATCTCATATTTGTTCTCTCTGTTTAATTCTACATGGCAGACGATACTGCTGAGTGTTTAATGGTCTTTAACCCTACAAATCCCTGAAACTCTTTACTCTCGTGAATATGTCTGGTGTTACAAAATTCACCACTGTCAATTATTTGATGTGGAGCCAAAAAATCCGATCTATTCTTGAAGGTCATATATTCCATCATTTTATTGAGGATACAACACAGCTCCGTCTCAGACGATCACTATCGATAGATTGGTGCAACCTAATCCTGCATTCACACCTTGGAGGCGACAAGATCGTCTCCTCTATAGCGCAATCATCAGAGCATCTCGTTACCAGTTCAGACGGTGGTGGTCCAGTGCTACATGAAAAAAGAAGTATGGGTTCTGTTAGCGTCCACCTTCAGGAACCCAGCCCGAGGTCACATATTTCAACTTAAGAAGCAAATCGAAGGCTGTGTCAAAGGTTACTCAAACAATAACTGAATACCTGCGTGTTGTCAAATCAAAGGGATATGAACTTGCTTTAATATGCAAACTAATGGATCCAGAGGATCTCACGGAGTTGATTCTCGATGGTCTTCGTAAGATTACAAACCGGAGATCGACGCAATCAATGGGCATGATACCACTATTCCTTTTGCTTAAATACATGAAAGGCTTCTCAATCGTGAAGCCATGCATGCTCATGTGTAAAGAACATGCTATCTCTTGACCGTCGGTGCTCATGCTACTGATCGCAAGACCTCACCATGGAAGAACAATAACAACAACACCACGGTCATTCTCGCAACAACAACAATCAGAAATTCACGCAACAGAGGTTCTCTAAACCTCTCCTTGGTCGCTGGAACGCGTGCGGTATACAGGTGATAGGCAATTTTTGTCCTGAGTTTCGCATGGTTAAGGCTCCTCATCAACCTCAATTTCTCCTCAGATGCGTACACAACCACCATGCCAAACCAAAAACCGCAATGTTGAATTGCAGACACAAGCTAATCAAGCCATCATGTCTGATTCATCCACTTGGTTTTCGATAGTGAGCCTCACACGACATGACGTCTGACTTGGCTAATCTCTCTGTATAACCCCTATGGTGGAAGTGATGATGTTCTACTCGCGACGGTTCTTAACTTCAAATCTCCCATACTGGTTCTTTATCTCTCCCTCTTATACTAAACCTTTCTTTCTTAATAGTGGACTATGTGTTCCATCGCCTGAGAAAATCTATCTTTATTTCTCCATTATGTTCCACTATGGTGTGGCTGTTACTTTCACTCCAATATATTTCGAGGTCAGAGACTTGCTAATGGGGCTCTTCGTCTAGAGAGCATACCTAAAGACGACATGTATGAATGGCCGATCAACACCTCCTCCAAACGGCCCTCTCTAACGTTTGCTTCAGCCATAAAGACATCCATTTCTGATTGGCATTCGCTCTTGGTCATCCAACTTTTTCCAATTCTTCAAAAACTTATTTCTGAATTTTATTAAACTGTTAGCTCGAATGTTTTAATGGCTTCTCCATGCACATGCAGTTCTATTATAAAATGCACAAGCTTCCTTTTGAAACCTTGAATTTACAATGGTTGTTCCATTTGATATTGTGTTTTCCAATGTGTGGACATCTCCACTGATTTCGGGTCGATAGTTTCAAGTATTACGTTATTTTCATTGATCATGTTAACTCGTTATACTACTTGGCTTTATCCGTTAAAACAAAAATCACAAGTGTATGAGATTTTTACTAGATTCAAAGTCTTGGTTGAAAATTGATTTCAAACCAAGCTTCGAACTCAATACATTCCATGGTATCTCTCATATGACAAGTCGCCTCACACTCCATAACATAATGGTATATATGAGCGCCATCATAGACATATTGTTGAGACAGCCTTGCTCTTTATCCCAGGGTTCAGTGCCAAAAAAGTTTTGACGTGCGCATTGCTATGCGTCTATCTCATTAATACGATGCCAACTTCGGATTTAAATTTCCAAACTCCGTATCAGTATTTACATGGGCATGTCCCTAATTATGAAAAAAAATGTATTTTGCTGCTGTCTTTTCCATGGGTACGTCCATATGCATCGCTAACAAGCTTATGCAAAATCGACACCTTGTGTCTTTCTTGGATACTCAATAACAAAAACTGCCTACTTTTGCTTAGATAGCCAAAGTCTTGTATTTACTCGTAAGAATGTCATATTTTATAAAAGTGTTTTGCCGTTTTTGTTTCCTAAAACTGATGACCAAGAAGATGATGCTACAGACACCCACCTCCTTCATTTCCCGTGGTCTCTTATGTACCACAAAATGATCAATCACCAACTACTCCACCACTTTAGCTGAACAAGAAGCTCTACACCGATAGTTGAAACCACTAGCCCCGGTAACAGCTCGCTGAACCTGATAATCTCTGCAGTCCAACCATACATAACGAACACGACAAACCACCACCCAAGCCACTACTGTATACTAATCTGTTACCTACTGCTCCAGCGAACCCACTCGTGCTGAGTTACCGGAACCAAAAACAGTGCATAAACTAAACCTTCATACCAAAAATAGCTCTTTCTCTAGAGAGATCCCTACGTCAGTAAAAGAAGCACTAAGAGCCCCCATTGGCACAAAAATATGAGTGAGGAGTCATGCTCAAACTGGAATCACACTTGGATTTAGAAACTCTACTGATGCTGCTAACAATGTCAATATTTTGGTTGCAGATGGATCTTTACGATTAAAAGGAATCCAGACGGCTCGGTAGCTCGTTACAAAGCACGCGTAGTTGCCAAAGGCTATACTCAGCGTACAGGCTTTGGACTATCATGACAATTTAGTCTAGTCTTAAAACCTGCGACTGTTTGTACGTTCTCAGCATTTCTGTTTCACGTAACTTGGAACTTAAGTCAACTAGATGTCAGTAATGATTTTTGAAGGGGCACCTCAAAGAAGACGTTTTTATGGTGCAACCATTGGGTTTGTTTGATAAGAAACCAAACACACAGAATTTCAATTATGTAAGGCAATCTACACCTCAAGCAAGGTCCGAGCGCGTGGTACAATGAACTCCGCACGTTTCTCTTGCAATCAGGTTTACGATTAGTCCCAGATTTGTCTCTGTTCATCTACAACACAAATGGAATGCACATCTATATGCTGGGTCTATGTCGATGATCCACACAAACATTCACGGTTTATCAATTCCTTATCTCAACCTTTTTCACTAAAAAGATCTAGATGACTTTGCATCTTTTTTCTTGGTATTGAAGTACAAAGAACTTCGTGATGGTCTCCTTTGCTATATCTCTGACTTATTACACAGGACGAAAATGCAGACTGCAATCCGATGAAAACGCCAATTGATTCTAACACTACTTTAACCCTAGTTTTAGGTACTCCTCTTGCGATGTAACTAAGTACCATGATTTGTTGGAAGCCTGCATTACATGTCACTTACACAGCGCATACATCTCGTTTTCAGTCAATAAAATATTTCAATTTATGCACAAACCCACAACAGAACACGGGCATGCTGTGAAAAAAATTCTCCGCTAATCTCTCCGGGACAATGACAAGAGGTCTCTTTCTCTCGGATCACAATAACATCATCACTGCATGCTTGCACATATGTGGATTGGGATGGAAATAAATATGACTACACAACCACTGGGAGCCTACATTGTTTATCTTGGCCGACACCTCATAGCTTGCGTCCTCTAAGAAGCAAACTGGTGTTGCTCGCTTCTCCACAGAGGCAAAGTACTGCTCAACTTGGCGGCAACAATAGATGAGGTCTGGTGGCTTCATTCCTTACTTACAGAATTTGGAGCTCCATCACCTACCAAACCTGTGATTTATTTTGACAATATAGGAGCTACATAATTAGCTGCAAACCTGGTATCACTTCCTAAGACAATTTGGTGCAGAGTGTTGAGATTCAGATCTCACATGGTCTTTTTCGCACCGGATCAGCTAAGCTGATGCACTGACCAAACCACTTCCCTGGTCTCAAGATCGGACCCTCCAATGGCCGTCCATCTTGAAGGGTTGTGTAAGAGAATGGAAAATCAGTATTATCAATTCTCTCTAACGCATATATTCTCTGTAATTGTGCTCTCAATATTGTCTTGCCTTTCATGTATCCATTGATGTACATATAGGAGAAAGCTCTACTAATCAATAGAATCATTCAAGTTCAATATTCAATAATATGGACATCTGATCCCTCCTTCCGGCTATGTTTTACACATTGCCTTTCAAAACCGCCCACATCGAATCTTGTCATTTGTGCTTCTTAACTTCATCCATTGAAATAAGCCTCTTATTTGACATTCCATTGAGGCATGCACAACAAAATTGGTCATTTCAAAATGGGGTTTGGGGAACAAAGAAGAAAAGGCATTACCTTCAATATCGAGATGTGTTTGTGTATTTCAGCCAATCCATCATCATAAAGGCTAAACCTTTCATGTTTTATCATAAAGAAGTTGTGTGCAAACTCACATATGATAATTTGAAAGCATCATCCTTAATAGTATCCATTATGAGCTGAAAAATAAGCTTTGAGCTATAGTTTTTAGTGGAGTTGGTCACTTAGTTAAAATTTAAAACCTCAGGAAGAACGAAAAATGTAAACAAAAACTCATCCAATTTCACACAACAAAGACTTCTTAGGCAAAGATTTAGAACAAAACAGAGCCTACATATGTCGACTTTAGAGAGTGGAACAAACTGAAGAACAATTAAAAGCATAGAGTTAATTTCACAAACCGACCATGTAATTCTGATTCATGAATCCATATCAAGCAATCGATAGAAACCCAAAAGAAGAAATCAAATAGACATTGGATCTAAGGGAATATAAGTTGCCTGGGGCTCTTGAAATAGAGAATCGAAGGAGAGACAAAGAAATAGTAAGGGAAAAATAACAGAGCAAAGAGGTGAGAAATCTTTTGACAAGATTATTATATTCATGTGAATGGACAAACAAATCACAATTTCTAATTGAAAAAGAATTAATCTATTTAATAAATAATATTATGTTGTTTTTGTAGGTTTAATTATTTTTTTATATTTTTCTTATGAGTTTAACAAATAAATTAATGTCACTTATACAATCATATGTAACACGAAAAATTTGTAACGAACATGTAAGCTTTCATCATCTTTGACTAACAGATGAGGAGCAATGTATGGTAAAAGCATAATTATTAGTTTTTGTTTGATATTTGAAATAAATCAACGTCGATGTATGAAACGAAGATTTTGATAGGTTACGCGAAAGCAGTGCGATTACAAAGGCGATTACATCGGCGTTTGTCAACCATTTCTCGTTTTCTCGGCGGCCTAAACAGCTCGATTGTCTCGTTTTCTATTAATTTTATTTATACAACCACTGCTTCAATGGATCTACGTCTGTTGTTGGTGGTGAGATTGGGTTTCACCAATTGTTGTTTTCATATCTTTGTGTTTCTCCTGTTTCATGGCGGTTATGGTCGATATTAGTGGTTTCTAAGGTGAATTCAACAATGCAGTCTCTCCTCTAGCTTTGGGTTTGTCCTATGCAAATTTGTTGTATTTTTTCCCTTTTGGATTTCTCTGGCACTTATTGAGTTTCTGTTTTGTTGTTGAAAGTTGTTCCGTCTGCATTTGGGATTGCGTTTTTACTTAAGATCCCATATAATGAGGAAATCTATACTGAGTGACTTTAAAGAGGTCCTGTCGGAGTACCTTGGAGTGACTTTTATCTGTAGGGTTTGGTCTCATATTTAGGTGTTATTCTTTTCTAAATCCTTAGCCCATGTATAATAGGATGAATCTTAAGTTGTTGCTTCTCTGACTATTCCAACTTATAGCCTTCTACATTTCTTATCATCTCATGTATCAATCTGATAGTGATTTTTGGGTAATAAATCATCATTGGATAGGTTAGGTGCCTTCCTTTTATAATGTAAGACTAAGGGATTAGTATATTAGATTAATTCATCCCTGTTGATAACAAAGAAGGTGATGAATTTTGCATAAGGTAAGCAGAGGAATCATATGTTTTATCTGATAAGGCAGAGAAAAAATCATGTCTCTTAGAAGGATGAAGTGTATTTCTCTTACAAGTGCCCCAATGTTATGGAGTACAAAAGGACATCTTCATGATCATACATACAGATATTGTAGACAATTCAAGCTTTGCATACAATAGTACAGCGCGTCAACCTAATCATTGCATACTGAGACAATCGTGTAGCAAAAGCTTATGGATTAGACTCCAAGTAGGGTCTTGTGATGTCCTAACACTCTTTCTATTACATATAAGCATTAGTTATGTCTGGATGGAGTTTCGTGGCTTTGCGTTCGGTGTGGACTTTTGTGGGCTGGATAATATATCTCATTCGGATCGAGGAGTGACTTTACTAATTGTCTTTTCGTTGCGAAAATTTCCATGGCAATTGGTTGTATTACTTGGTCATATACAAGAAATAGTAGTTAGTTTCATGAGGTAACCAACTTTCTTAGATTCTCCACGTCCTTACCCCAGCCGCCACCCCACCCACCCTTTCACGAAGTGTATCAATATATCATGGTGTATTTTTGGAGGAAGAATTGATAGACAACAAAAATGGCAAAGCAGGATTTTAGTCTGGTTAGGCTAATCAAAGTTCCCGAAAACTTCAATTAAGCAACCCTTATGATTTCAAATAGATCATGAGATGAGTAACTATGTGGCTATACAAGAGGAGATCTTAAGGTGTGGTGCAAAAAGAAAATACAGTGTGAATATATTTCGTATGTATGGTTCTATATGAGAAAAAACCCAATGTAGAGAAAATGCGTTTCATCATGAAAAATATACAATGCAACATAATTGTAATGCCAATTTATCAAATCGAGATATGACAAGTCAGATCCTATCATAAAACTAATCAAACAATCAAATATTTATATAGAGTAAACCACTCCATTTAGAATAAAAGGTGAAAGTGACCAGAGTAGTCATTTGAGGTGTGTGTACATAGATCCATTAGAAGATGGAAGGCCGGATTGAAAAAAGGATATGTTGAAAATGAGGTAGAGGCAAAATTGATATTAAAACAAAAGAAATTTATAATCTTAGTCTAGCTTCTAGTAGATTATCCTCTATAGTAGGTGAAGACCCAAGTCTAGCCTGGTTACTCTCCACTCTTTCATCAAAAATTGTTTTCATTTCTTATATTTGGTATCAGGGTTGAGTTGGTATTTAAATCCTAGGTGTCTCATGTACTTGTAAATAATATCTTTTGACTATTAAATATAACTCCCTGGATTCTTCATAAAAAATCAGTGTGATCCAATGACCATATTAAGCTATTCATATAGACTATTAGAACATAATTTAGTAGAGGGTGAGTCAGACTGAGTATTTGCTAAGTTTTCTCGAATAGAAAAATAGTTGTATATATTTGCTTTGTGCGTTAATTGTAATCTAAGAAAAGTCAGTGCCGATTTTTCAGTGAATAAACACAATAATGAAGAGTTTCCTTGGTCTTTGATAGAAACTATATATATTTGCATAGCAATAATGGGGTTTGAAGAAACTAGCTAAGGCATCGAATGATTTGTCCCCTTATCCCTATGAGAAGCTTTGATTATTACTGAGCTTAGCCATAGATACAATATATGAATGGAAATTGAGATTTCTTCTCTTTATGAGAGCGATACTAGTCATTTCCAGCTTATTGTATCACTAAATCTGGATTCTCACATTGCAAACAATATTCTATTAATGCCTTGGGTGACCAGATTTACATAGTTAGTTAGCACTATTACTTCTTGCGTGTCTTCCTTCTCTTGTAAGATCACTAGGCATCTATGCTATGATTACCTCTAGTTCTTTGTCCATTGTGAGTCATCACGCTGTAAGTACTAAAGCGATTAGTTTCTGAGTACCTGTTTAAATCAATTCGAAAAATTAACGATGAAAATGAGAGTGAGTCGTATTAATAAAGAAGAAAACACAAGAATAGGCTTTAGATTCTACCCAACCATCCTGGCCTATTTAGATAATTCAGATATCCCCATATTATAGAACGCGAGCCTTCACTATATATGTTATTCGATTGACAAGATAGATTTGTTTTATCATATAGTATATTTCTTTCATATAATATATCTTCAGAACGTCTGGAAGTAGTAACTCTTGGTGAACTCTAGCACGGTATCTAATTAAAGACGTAACTCCCTTGGCACAAAGAGCATTGTCAAAGCAAGTATATAATGTAGTTAATGGGATCGAATCGTTTAACGCATGAGGTGAGAGAAGTGGGGAGCACACCAACCTCAACTAACTCTATTAAGCTCACGGTTACGAGAAACCTGTTGATTCGATTGTGAAGCTTCGAGATTTCAAAATACAAAATTTTAATAGAGCTATTTAGTATAAAACAGAATAACTTACAATGCCAAACCGGGTTATGAGTAGTCAATTAGATCATAGTACAAGATTAGAAAAGTATTACACTAATTTAGGCTTAAGGTAAGAAGTACAGGTATAAGTATACTGTACCACTCACGAGAGTGACACCTAGATCTGTCCATAAAGAGTGAGTTGATATGTGTCAGTTGAGGCAAAATTGACCGGGCACGTAGCCGTTTTATGTAGATAGTGGACAACACGAGAGCTCACCAAAACGCTTGTAATTAATCATAGAACTCGCATATCTATCGTAAAAACGACCAGCTCTCGCATGCGAGTTCTAATTATGAGTGACTAATGTGATACTCGAGTGTTGTCCCTTCAACTGACCTCGCTGTTACAACTAGAGACCGACTTTTTATGGCTGACTTTAAGCCCATGAACGCTGACTCGATCCTAGATGTGCAACCAGAATCATTGACCATCCCATAGCCGATCACTATAATTGACTCCCCTCTTGAGTTATCATTAATGAGTCTTTTTATTTTCGATCAGCCTAATTCTTAGATATAAACATGTTGCACCTTACAATCTTAAAGAAACTATGCAATATTCCATATTATTCTCTCGTTTGCATTTCGTTTGTCCCTACAAAACCAGGTTAGTAGGAGACTCAACATGAAATATGAAAGGTTCTGTAGGATAGACCGGTGACTCCTCGTCCTTGCGCTTCCAACGTACCTTCCATGACTCACTGGTTGCTAGTAAATAGCCTACCTCTAGCAAACAAAATAAACAATAAACGATTAATTATCTATTTGATTTAGTCTATATAATTACTATCTATTCTATTATTTATACTTAGTCAATTGGTTAATACTACAATTGTTTAAGGCGATAATGGTCCATTCTAAAAGTACCATTAAATAAAACCGCTTAATATCGTCTAACTACGAGAGTGTCTAACGGTGTTAGACCATTGATTTTGATATTCAAAAAATATCATAAAATGTAAATTACAAGAATCATAATATAATATAAAACCAAAGAGTAGATAAATCCTAGTTCTTCGAGGATTGTCATGAAGGGAGGTCTCCATATATCCCTCTCTGCCTAACTTTATAGAACAATGAATAAAAGAACTTTCTTGCGTAGCCGCGACCAGTTAACAAATGGCTAAAAGAAAAAGCAATATAAATAGAGGTCTAAGGTCGGCTATGGTTATTCTGGTAATTTGTGGTAGGCTTATGCGGCTTAAGTCAGCCAAAAACAAGCCTCGTCGATGTCTGTATAGGATCACGTCGGCATCGACACCCAAGGTTTTGCCGGTGATCTACACCAAAGGCTGTGCCGTCAATCGACACTCATTCATCTCTCCGACAGCTTCCTCTCGTGAGGCAACAGGCCACTCTCTAGTAAAATGGTCTAACTTTTCTGTAGGATCCTAATGGCCTCAAACCGGGTTTGGCATGGAAATTAACTCAAACTCTATATTTTGGTCAAACGACTCAGATCAATCTTCACCGTGAGCTGGTGAAAGGTCTCCATTCAATAAGCTAAACATCTGACACATCTGCGTAGTTTCTGCCATCTCTAAAAACTCGTAGAGTCACCAAAGTTCTCCATAAGCGTATCCTTAAACTTTGAAAATTACTATAAAACATCACTCCACAACACATATAAATAGGCTCTAACTAGGGGAACTATAATCAAAGGCACAATCAGTGGTAAATCATAGGCCTACAACTCCCCTCAGCTTAAAGTTTTACTTGTCTTCAAGCAAAACAAGGCAGCCTGTGAAAGAGGTTTGAAAAGCGAGACCTCACAATTAATGTCTAAGGTATCAACTGTCACCCCTACTTTGTTTCCACCATATTCTTATCAATTCATCACAAAGAAACTTTGTATTACCCCTATCTTAGTATACGCAACCAAATACATTCTATCAACACAACTTAGCAAATTACTAGTCTGACTCACCCCTCTACTAATTTCATTTCTTGCATAAACATAAAAGTGCGAGCTTTACCCTGGGAAGATCGCATCAAATGACACATGGACTCTCTTACCCCTGAAGTATCTGAGTACACATGTTAGTCTTTCTCTTTATCCATTTGCTCTCTCTCTTCTCACTTATACTCAGTCAATATCTCCTTCCTTTAGGGTATCATTTATTTATTTTAATTGACTAAGATACTTGACAGTACTTCATTAATCAAACCCTAAATGTTTTTGCCACCAGTTCTGTGCATTTTTTGACATTTATCTCTGTCTAGTATCATATGATTTAAGCTTTAATGGCTGAGCCACAAATCATGTTCGACCTCTATTTTTTAATCGTAAAGGAGGGGGGGGCGGGAGAGGGGGATCAGAAGGCACACGACTATACCTTCTAGACTTGCAGAAGAATCTGATCGATGTATACCAAGCCCAAAGCAGTGATGATATATGCCATGATTAAGTTGTTGGAAATTCAGCTTTGGTTCTTCTAAAACTTTTCTAAGCAAGTGTGGATATAGCGGCATGATGGATCCCAATTTCGGTATCTCTAGTCCAATCTCTGGCAAACAAACTCTCCTTCATAATGAATGCTTAAAGTGTGGTTAAGTACAATTTAATAATCTTTATCATAGTCCCCTTCTTGACTCAATAATTTTTGAAGAATTTATTAAATCCAATAGTATATATATATATACTATAATATATAATATATATATATTATATATATATATATATATAATATATATATAGTAAATAAGACTAAAGACAAAACAAAATAGCATCAGCGAAACCTCCCTCAGACCACCTAAACTACATTGTCCTAGTATAAATCTGTCCCGGATTGGTTAGGAAAAACCAAAATTCATAAGTAAATAAAACTAGAGAAAAAACTTGATACCAATATGTTAAAAAAGTATCGATTGATTCACGAATGTGATTTCTCAAAATCGCATCGATGTACACCTTAATGTTACTCTAACTTCTTACAAAAAAAATAAGTCAGAAATAAAAGTCAAAATGAACACAATATCAATAAACGTACCGTAGCTAAACAACACTAACACCAGTGTTATACATTTGAGATTGGTGAAGAAATAAATCATAAGGACCAAATACTTAACAAGGAAATGATATATTGCTTGATGATGGTGACCGTCGATCACATAGTTAAGTGGCAATCGATCGATACTAGGGTTACTCCGTCGATCGACAGTGATCAAGTGTTGGTCGATGCTCTGTGCAAACTATCTTCCTCAATGTTCTTGGAAAACTGCAATAATAAAATAAAATCCAAAATAAGACTAATATAATCAAAAACTAATTAAAACCTTACTAAACAATGGGTTGTCTCCCATTCAGCGCTTGTTTATTGTCTTTAGTTTGACCATTTTGGAGTTCTAATTCGTTGATGAGATTGGGGACTTTCTCCAAAACAATTCCCAATATCCAATAGCTTCAGATTTATCACCCTTTTTGCGAAAGCCTCCATGGACTCTTCTACTCTATCATCTCAGCAATAAGGAATGCTCGAAGCTTTGCAAATGGCTGTAAGAAGCATCTGCTGCGCACTCTGTATTTCCTGACCACCATCTGAGAAGTGGGGAATCAATGATAACCGAGGACTTCCTTGATAACAACTTTGATACATCGGCGCTCTCTAGTGTCGAGTCTGCAATGTCCTGAAGTAAATCGATCTTTCATGGAAATCGAATGGTGTCGATCGACAATCGGGTTAGTGTTGATCGGTGCTGAGGTCTTAGGGTCGATCGACGTTGAGATTTTAGTGTCGATCGACGCTGAGGTCTTAGGGTCGATCGACGTTGAGATCTTAGTGTCGATTGATGCTGAGGTTGAATTACTAATATCAACTTTTCTTCTCTTGCTCGCTCAGATCCATGATGTTCATCACCTCTTCGTGTAACCTCATTTGTCTGTTGAACTTGATTATATGGCTTCTTAGCGCGAGTGTTTAGTGTTTTCACATTCTCCATCTGTGTTTACTATAAGGAACACCCAAAATCTGACTGATTTAACATCAGCTCCTTTTCCCTGACTTTAACCATCATGTCCAACATATGATGAATCTTTCTTTAGTCGAGCTGCTGCAGCATCAATGAGAAATTTGTTGGGGAAAGTATTTAATGTTCTCTCGACATGTTAGAGATCCTGGCTGCAGTTGACTGAACATCTAAATGCCATCTCCAGATACGAGAAATATGGGAAGATCTTGCCAGAGCAATTGTGGTATTCAACACTTCATTCTGCCTTACTCCTTGAGACTAGATCCACAAAGTTCTTCGATGTGTTCCTTCAGATCTTCATGAGGCGAACCCTGAAAAGAGTTATGAGCTGTCCTATCATACATTCACGGCTCATCTGGAAGCCATTTATCTCAGAACATCAATCAGCGATCACATCACATGTGCATTAATCAATTGTCATGTAACTGCTGCGAAGGCGGCCTTCTCATCTCTCGTAGATCATTCTCATCAGCTTCAAGTATGAGCAGTTCAACATTTCTATCTTCCTGCAAGTAATATCGATCGACGTGAAGTGTGGTGTCGATCGAATGTAATGATGTTAGTATCGGTCTACGCTGAAGTATTGGTGTCGATGCGATGCTCACTTCTCTTGCTAGTGATCATTCATGTTCTTTTTGAAGAACCCAAAAATCCTCTCCTCATTGGTTCATGTACTATTATGTATGTACCTGAAACACAAGAAAATTTATATGTAAGTACACTAATATAGAAAAATACCTAGACTAAATAAAAAAAAATTGAATTTAATGGCGAATCCTTCGTCCCCGACACGCCGCCAAATTTGACAGGTGAGTTTAAATGTATTTCAATGCAAACTCTATCAAATTAACCCCTACAAACTACTCTTGCAAGAGAGGTCAAATTGTAGTATTTAGGGATCGAATCCACAGGGAGCGTGGGCACACAATAAACTCAATACAGTCGGCGATTAAGCTAGGCAAATAGATTAATAAGTTAATAAATAAACTATATGAGGGTAATTGATTGATTGGTAAGTAAATAATATAATAAATAAATAGATCTAGGGTTTCAAGCAAGTGGATTATAGAGGATATAATCTAAGGTATTAACCATAGAACTCGATATTTATGTAAAAGACGACCAGATCTCGCTGCGAGTCTAATCTATTGACTAAGTCCGATGTTCTCAGCTCTCGCTTGTTGACACAGAATGACTATCGATCGATGGCAATGATCTTGCATCGATCGACGGTCTCTGAGTCAGGATTTATGACCTAATTTGATAAGTTCACTCAATATAACTAAATCAACTCTCGTTTGTGTTCTAGCCAACCTAGTTCAACAATGATTTATTATGGTAGTAGACCATGCTCTCGCTTGTGCCTACTATCCTATGATCATGTTCTAGTTAGCTACTCTAGACACAAACAATAAACACATTTTATTGATAGATCTAATAATCACCTTAGCAATTCTATTGTATGGCTACTCCATCAATGCCATTAAAATAACCCATAAACCTAACAAGAGATCTACTCAAACATGATCTTTGTCACAAAATCATAGATGTATATAATATATATAATATAAAACCAAAGGAGTTCCTGGAGGACTTTGAAGGAGTTCTCACTTCTTTCCTAACCCTAGAACATAAATAAAAGAAACTTTCTTAGTGTAGCCCGTCATCAATGGCTGGAAACATATAAATAGGGGTTTTAGGTCGTCCATGGGTATTCTGGTAATTTATGGTAGTTTCTAAGCTTAAGTCGGCCATAAACAAGTCGGGCCTGTCTTCTGGATCACCGTCGATCGACACCGAGGCTGTGTCGTTGATCATACACTCATTCATCTCTCGACAACTTTTCTCTCGCGAGGCAGACAAACCACTCTCCATATAAAACATGCATAACTTTCCTCTGTAAGATCTTGATTGACCTCAAACCGGTGTAATTGGAAATCTAACTCATAGCTATACCTTCTGTCACAATATCAGATCAATCTCCACCGTGAGAAGTCTTCATCCATAACTAAATATCTGACGCATCTGCGAAGTTCTACATCTCTAAAGTTCTAGAATCAGTAAAAGTTCTATAGAACGTACCTGAACCTGAAAATACTTTAAAACATACTTCCAAACACATATAATAGACTTTAAATAGGGAGGATATCATGGCATAGCATTGGTAAATATCAGGCCCTATCAATCATATTGATCTAGATAACAAGACTATTTACTTTGTCAATATCTCCTATAAATACAGATAATTATCGATTTAGATGAATCATATACTGAAGTTTCTGAAGATGTTCACTCAAATAAAAAACTTATAACCAAGAAAAATCTTTGGTCCAATAAACTTCGTCACTACTAAAATAAAATCCATCTTCTCTAACGGACCAAGAACATTTCTTCGTAAGTCCACATCTATTGCTGTCTCTAGAAACCTTAAACGCCTCGAACCTCTTCCTCTTCAATTCCCACTTTATTGTACACGTGTACTCTGCCATCCACGACCACAACTCGATCCTGGCCGTCCATCGGAAGTCATCTCCCTCTTGAAGCGCGCGACCACCCAGATCACCTTGTGGCGAGGTGCACCAGATCACTAGAGGCAGAGAGGAGTTGTCTCTGAAGCTGTTGATGACACGCACGTCGTATTCCGCACCCAGTGACAAAGTATGTGGCTGAAGCATAGACGTCAAGATGATGATTGATGAGATGATGATAAGAAGAAGAAGGAACTTTTCCATAGATTTCATTTAATATTTTCTTCTAAATGATGCAAAGGTTCAAGTTTTGTTTTTGTTTCTTCTTCTTAGGGAAAGCTATTTATAAGAGGATTTTGTATCATATACGGGAGACTAGACAACGATAATGTGTATCACACAGATATATGCTTCTATTCTGAAATCTCATAGTAATTTGCTCTTTTTGTTAAAACATATCTCTCAGTAATTATAATTAGATTTTCATGTGCATTGAATTAATATAAGATTTTACAGGTTAAACAGAAACAAACTATAATGTCAAATTTTATGTTAAAAGAAAAAAATGGAAACAGTACTATATATACTTTTCAAAATATGGCAGAACCATAAATACAAATATTAATTTAATCTAGAAAAGAACGCATGATAATAAGAGGAAACAAATTTCAAAGATCAACTTAAAAATCATTATATAGTATATATATATACTATATATATCCTATATAGGGATATTTCATGACAAACGAGGCATGCATGCTATGATGTCATGCTGATATGAGATTCCAAATTTCTTAAACTAACTTTTTTTTTTTTTGTCAACAAGGCTATTTATTAAAAGCCCAAATGCTGAATACAAATAAGATCAAGCAACCCATACCCATCATTACAACTCGTAATTTAAAAAGTCTAAAAGCCCAAATCCATGTTTATCTATTACGAGTACTACGTAAACAAGTCACGCGCCAAAAACACGCGTCATCTCCTTATCATGCATGAAGCTCAACTCCATTTCACGCGCTTGCTTCTACGCGCCACCTCACAGAATTAGGGTTTGAACTTCAACGCGAACGGCAAATCCACGATTCACCAACTCCCGTTGATGGATGCTTCGATCTATGATTTGTACCCACCACAAAATCCTCTTTCGGCTTTCGCCGATGCCAAACGATTGAACCTCCTACTTCTCCAGATGTTAGCGCTGAGATTACTCCATTAATCCAAAGAAAATTCTTTGCTGGACCGCTCACAGAGCGCCAAACTCTACTGAATCTCTTATGGATTAACCGATTTTAATCTATCTTCATCTTCATCCTTTCTGCGAGAAAGCTTAACCCACAGCTCCACCGTTCCGGCAAGACTCCAATCAGGTTAAGACTGATTTCCTAAAGAGAGGAATCAGATCATATCTTTTGAAGAAGAGAAACAAACTTTAGCTAATCGGAATTGTGATAGGCTTGCGAAAGAGAACGAGAACAAAACAAAAACAAATCGCCAACGCGAGATCAAATCCGCTAAACGGAACAGCTAATCGATCCGTAGATCGAAGAAGAGCAAAAGATAAACCACGATCTTTTGATCGAATATATTTTACAACAAAAGTTTTGACTCTCTCTCTCCTCTGTGAAAGATCCTACAGAGAGAACAGAGGAGAGATTGTTTTCTTAAACTAACTTTTTATTCCACGTATAATGGTCATTTTTTTGTCGACATATTTATATCTTTTACGAATTCGTATATTGGCACCAATTCTAAGAAGTTAGGGCACCGATAGCAGTTGATTTTTAAGAATAGTACGAGATTTTTATCGGCGTATTAAAAGTGCGAAATTGATTTATGTTTGTCAACAAATTAATTAAGTAAAACTAAAATTATAAATACTTTAAATATTTTAATTTTCAATGTGGCATAATTTTGTTGTCGACGTATAAATAGAAAAATAGAATTAGTTAAAAAACCGTATAAATAGAAAAATATATACATATTGACTGGTCTATTATTATTATTATTATTATTATTATTATTATTATTATTATTTATTATTTTTTTTTTTTTTTTTACTTTTTTTTTTGTTTTTTTGGTAAAACATGTTATGTATCATACTGTAATTGTTTTATTATACGGTGTTTTGTAAAAGTGACTCAAAATTTGAAATTAATGTAAAATTAACCTATTATTTTTTTGGAACTTTCATTTACCTTATTCACCCTAGATTTTCGAGTTATTCACGAAAAAGCCATTGTTTTTTTTTTTAAATAATTCTTTTACTCTATCATCTTCATCTTCACCAAATATTTACAATATTGTCATTGTCATCAATCCTCCAACTACCATGAACAACTAATTTGAAGGTCTTAATGGCAAAAAAAAAGAACAATTTTTCTCTTACTATCTCATTTGTTGTGCACTCAAACCACATCTCTTTCATTTTCTTTAAAAATTCATCCAAAAAAACCCAAGATTTTTATTTCAAACTTTGTAATGTTCATAGAGACGTCGAACCACATGTATCTTGGTCATTAACGGATTGGTAACTTGAGTATTGAAGTTCTGTGTGCTTGGAGAAGCCTAGGCAAGTCATCTGACGGTCCAAGGTATGAAATCGATATTGTTTTCAAATCTGTTCGCAAAGAAGATTTCTATTGAAGTCTTCTGGTCAGTGCATAGGTTAGTTTTGCAATTGACCTTTTGCGTGTTTTGACTAAAAGGCTTCCCTATATGTTTTCTAACTTTCATTTGATTACAAAAATAAACAAGAAGAACCGAGAAGATTTCTCTACAAGTCTTCTCGGATAAACAGGTTGGTTTTGCAGAATAAACAAGAAGAACCGCGAAGACTTCTCTACAAGTCTTCTCGGATAAACAAGTCAAATTTCTGACAGATTTCGGTCAATTGCAAAACCAACATGTTTATCCGAGAAGTCATCTAGGGAAGTGTTCTCTGGGAATTTGAAGATTTTTCAAATTCAAAAGTAAGCCAGTATTTACAAAGGAAGACTTCTCAAGATGTCTTCTGTAGAGTAGACTTCCAGAGAAGTCTTCCTTCGTAAATTTGAAATTGCAAAAATGACCTAAACAGAAGACTTCTTAAGAAGTCTTCTACGTCAATCTTTATTAACTTCAATTTTCTCAAAACTCAAAATGAATTTTTAATATTTTCTTGTTAATTAATGTGCATTAGTCGATATTGGGGCTAATGAGTGAAATTCATAACTAAAATGATGATAATTATGAGGTTACAAACTTTTTATGTTTATTAATGTTCCTAGCTAAACGTAGAAGACTTCTTAAGAAGTCTTCCGTAAGTCTTCTGTATTTTTTTAATATGATGTTCTATGTTTGTTAGTGTGTTTTAATATGATTTTTCGTAGATGATGCTTCAGTTACCTGTTGTTTACGAAGAATAGTTGGTGAAAGATAATTCTTGGGATTTGTGGTTGATAATGTCAAAGGAGCGAGAATGTTCTTTTGAGTGATGGTTGTACACATGATGAACTTGTTAAAATGGCTGTAGAAGATTTTAACCTGGAGAAGAAACGCCAGAGGTTGTGGATTTAACTTACTTGTTATCAGACGCACTAATGCAACAAATAACTCCTGATACTCCTCCTATTCATGTTACAAGTGATAGACAAGTTCATAACTTGATCAAGATAAGTAAAACACATGTTGTACGTCTTTGTGTATCAAGCCGAGGCAGGATGAGGAATGTTAATGATGCCAACGCTGAAGGAAACCTAGTGGTGAAGGAGAAGAAGAAAATGGAGGGGAAGAAGAAATTGAAGTGGAAGATGACAATAATTTGCCTCAAGATATAAATGATGAGGAGGAGAAGTATGTTGTTGAAATGGATAATGAGTTTGGAGATTATAGCGAGTATGGAAGAGTTAAGGATGAGGAAGAGGAAGAGGAAGAGGAAGAAGATATATGTTTTGAGAATTTCAAAGAGATATTTGCTAATGAAGGAGAAAGCTCAAATGGGATAGTTAACAACAATATCTATGTAAACCAGAGTTTTATCAGTAAAGCGACATTGGTTTCAGAGTTGCGGTTGATAGCGGTGAAGCATAAATTCTTCTTCAAAAACATACAAAACCACTAAAACTCTTGTAGCAAAATGTCGTGTTCCTGGGTGCAAATGGAAGCTTAGAGCGAATGTGAAACATGAAACAAACACGTTTTGGGTAACAAAGTATGTGAAGACTCATACATGTTTTGTGTCTGAACGACGGGCTCACCGAAAACATTTTACTGCGAAGTATGTTGGTCAGCTTTTCATAGATCGCGTTGGAATCATTGATGGGTTAAATCCGAAGCATATCCAAGATGCAATGAGGAACATGTTTGGCATGACTCTAGATTATACCACTTTATACAGAGCATTGTTACATGCTCAAAAATTGGTAAGAGGATCAGCAGAAGAAGGGTATGAGAGGCTGCCTTCATATTTGGAGCAAATCATGTTAGCAAATTCGGTTTCTAAGACTTGTGTAGAACTTGATGCTGAGAATAGATTTAAGTATACTTATATCATTTAGAGCTTTTATTGCTGGTTTTCAGTATCATAGAAGGGTCATCGTGGTGGATGGGACTCACCTAAGTGGGAAGTATGAAGGTGTTATGTTAGTTGCACCTTCACAAGATGGTAATTTGCAGATATTTCCATTGGATTTTGGAATCGTAGATATAGAAGATGATGCTGCTTGGGAATAGTTTTTTCACACAATTGAGGAGTTGTGTATCTTATCAGCATGCTTTGTTGATAGTCTCCGACCAGCACCCAACCATTAAAAGCGCGTGTGATAAGGTGTTTTCTTGGGCAACCCGAGGGATATGTTATTATCACCTAAAACAGAACATTGTCCAAAACTATAAAGGGAAGCATCTATTGTACTTGGTTAAAGGCGCTGCTTATGCTCATACACTCTTCGACTTTAACCGCTACATGGAGGAGATCCGGAGTGCTAACCCGGCACTGGCAACATATTTGGAGGAAGCAAACATGAGACTATGGTCACGGGTTCATTGTCATGGAGAAAGGTACAATATAAAAACGAGAAACATAGTTGAATCTATTTACTCCGCTCTCAAGAGAGCAAGAGGATTTCCCATAGTGTTCCTTTTGGAGTTTATAAGAGAAAATTGGGAAGGTGGTATTGGAAAAGGCGAGAAGATGCTCTGAATCTCACAACTGAACATAGTCGTGGAGTTGAATACTTATTGGCAATTCGTGAGGAGTTAGCGGATAAGATGACTGTCCAACCAATTGATGGATCTCGATTATTTGTGGCCGGTGGCAAACGTGACTGTGTTGTTGATTTGGAACATATTAAGTGTAATTGTGGTGTTTATGGAATCGAGAAAATACCTTGATCGCATGCTATAGCAGCTTGAACCTTTGCTAATCGGCATATTGCAACACTTGTGTGCCCCCTATACTCGAGGGAATATTTTTATGCAGGATACTCACATAATATATATCCTTGTGGTGGAGAAATTTAGTCCCGAATTTTATTCCTCCAGATGTTAAGTGTGGTCCGGGGCTACAAAGAAATCAAGATGGAAATCTTGGTTGGAGCTATCTAGGATGAGAGGACACAAATTGCGGAAGCTACACAAGGATTATAGCTGCTCAAACTGCAGACAACATGGTCATACACGTCCAAATTGTCTAAATATTGAGAACTAATCTTCTCAAAAATCTACTGGGAAGTCCTCTGTAAGTCGTCTGGACATCTTCTGTAAGTCTTCCTTTAGTCTTCCGTAAATCTTCTGTAAGTCTTCCAGAGTATGTCTTCTTAAAGTTTTCTATAATTCTTCTGGAAGTCTTTGCTAAGTCTTCTCGATGTCTTTCGGATGATGTCTTCTTGAAGTCTTCTGTAAGTCTTCGGTAAGTCTT
The DNA here is from genome assembly GCA_905132765.1 of Moricandia arvensis. Classification (NCBI taxonomy): domain Eukaryota; kingdom Viridiplantae; phylum Streptophyta; class Magnoliopsida; order Brassicales; family Brassicaceae; genus Moricandia; species Moricandia arvensis. Next base: position 44,720 of record CAJHQP010003322.1, read on the forward strand.
CTGGAGGTCTTCTGTAAGTCTTCCGGAAAATGTCTTCTTGAAGTCTTCTGGAATTCTTTGGTAAGTCGTCTGGATGTCTTCCAGCTATCTATCTTATGTCTTGTGCACTTATGTCTTATGTCTTGTGAACTTATGTCTTATAAACTTATCTTATGTATAGTTGTACAAAAGATCAGTGCCATACCCTATTAATGTATTTTAAGGTTACAAAAGCATCAAACACAAATCACACATTCAATCGTACATATCCAAGCCCTCAATACCGGTTTCTGTCTCATTGTTGCGAGGGGTCTCATCAAATAGCTCCGTAGCCATCTTCTCCCTAATACTTTTGATGTTCTTATCAGAAAAGACAGAATGAAATGATTCCATTCCTAGAGCATGACACTCAATGTATTTCAAGGTGAACACACCACAATCACCAGCACAACACTAAGGTACTCCGGCATTCACTCTCGCATATGTGAATGGTTCTAGTGTGTATTTGACTCGCTCTTCGACGGAGGCAACACATTCAACAAGCAAATAAGATATCACCTTGGCAAAAGGCTCCATTAACTCGGCGAGTTGAGTAGGTCTAACATGGTAAATAATGTTGTCCTAGATGATGATGTATCTGTTTGGAATGGACACCCAAATAGCAATCCAATGATCGTTCTTGAAGTTCACTGGCTCATAAATATCATCCATATCCGATCCCCAAACCTTCTTTGTGTGGCAAAATCCCGTATATATTAAAGGAGAAACACTTTTAAAACTTACCTTAATGTTCATCCACAAGGTCTGTGACGTGTCTTCACGAGAAGCTTTTATTTTAAAAAAACGCTGATGTGTCGAGTGGAGAACGTTTCTCCTAAAAAGAATTAACTTTAATGCAAACTAATACCTTCATTTTTAATAAAGCTCTTCATAACAATTAATGCGCTGACACATTAATTTTCCTAATTCCACGGCCTACAATTTAATGTGTTCACACTTTATTTTTTTAATGAAATTATTTTTAGTTTTGTATTTTTAGCTTTCGTATTAGTGAATAGAAGTTCTCTTCGTGCAACTACTGAATAATATCATTGTTGAAGAAAAACTAGAAAATCATTAAGATTCACATCATCTAAAATGTTGGAATAAGAATTATTTTAAAAATTGAAAGTTTTGTACCTTACCAAATTTTCTATGATTGAGGTTTCTGTAAAAAATTAAGGTGAAAAGAAAACTACACACAAATTCAGATCTTTATTTCATTCCAGTATTATTTTTCTTTTCAGAGTTTTCGTATCAAATCAAGAATTATAAACATAATCAGATTGGTAAAAAAAAACAGAAAACAGAAAAGCTTTAAAAGAAAAGAAATTTGCAAAATCGACTGAAAAACATAATTCATGTGCCGAATGAACAGATCACATATTTTTGACGCAACTCTAATCTCTTTCACTCAATTATATCATTTTTATTATACTAACCAAGAATTTTTATAAGAAAGTACACGTTATTGGTTATAGATTATGTCAATTTTGCAACATGCCCACCAATATTGGCATAACGTCCCACCATTTTTATTAATATTCTTCAAGTATGATCTATTAATTATTTATGTAAAATAAACCTAAAATATATGTAATTCATTTATTTTATTTTGCTTTATATTAGTAGAAGAAAATAAATTTGAGTGAAATATATGGATTTGAAGAACCGAACTTGATTTGATAGTAATACTAAATATAAACTAAAATTTATTAGCTACTTAAACGGATCTAAATTTTTGATATTTGGATAACAAGACCCAAATCTAATTCAACCTGAAATATTTTTTATACTGAAAATATCTAAATCACAATTACAAACTTAAATATATTAATTATTTTAAATCTTATATCTAATACATATTCAAACATATGAAAACATCTATACATATATTATTGATATAGTTACAAGTAAATATCTATAATAACAAAAAATGTTCAAAATATTAAAAGTATCTATATGTTTTCCATCTAAATATTTAAATTGAACAAATTTTTATGTTTACATTATTCTAATTTATATATTTTATGTTATTTTTATTTTCTGATTTTTAGGACTTAAGTATATTTAGATTTTGTTTAAAAAATTACATAATTAAAATGGGAATCCAAACTCACACCGAATCAACAATGATTCGAACAAACTCTAAACCAAATTCAAACTTAAATTTTAATTATCTGAATCAGATTTAAATTTCAAATTCCAAAAAGCCGAAATTCGAATAGACCAACTAAATCCGTACAATATCTGAATTTCCATCCTTAGGAAAGCTATACGACAAATCTTTCAATATATAGTAAAATAAATAATCTAATTAACTGTTTAGCTCCGCGCACGGCGCTACCTTGTTTGGGTAGTAAACCTGCATAATAATCCCAACTCGCGGCACGGAGCCGCCTTCCTAACCCGTTTATATCGGGCTCTGACCTCTTAATCTTCGGGCACTTAAACGTCCACATCCTACTAAACACATGATCAAGAAGGCAAAGAATATCGGTCCTAAAATGCTCTGGATTCCTATGGAACCGCTGCCTCAGTAAATTGATAAAACCATCCATATGCTGCATTGAAAACATAACAAGTCAGAAGACTTCAAAAAGACATAACAAGTCAGAAGACTTCAAAAAGACATAACAAGTCAGAAGACTTCAAGAAGACATCCTTTGGAAGACTTACAGAAGACTTCCAGAAGACTTAAAGAAGACTTCAAGAAGACATCCTCCGGAAGACTTCCATAAGACTTCCACAAGACTTCAAGAAGACATTCTCCAGAAGACTTCCAGAAGACATCCTCTGGAAGACTTACATAAGACATCCAGAAGATTTACAAAAGACTTACATAAGACTTCCAGAAGACTTACAAAAGACTTCGAACTCAATGAGTGAAAACCTCACCGGCTCTGAACCAATGAGACTCCAAAGCTCGTACTTCTTCTTGACATCAAGCTGAAAACAGAGCATAAAGTGAACCAGCCTGGACACCCAACCAAAGTTCAACTCCCAAAACTTCATGAAGACTCCTAACCTAGAGTTCCTCAGCTCCTCCCATTCATCAGCATGGAGAGCATCCTTTACAGCAGGAAGTAATCTGGGGTCATCGGTATGATATCCAATGCTGTTCAATGGAATGGGCTTTCCCCCTAGGGTGAACAACCTCTTCGAGAGTTTTAGTAATTCCATTTTATAGCCTGCAAACAATGACAAAATAACATCTCAAACATAAACAAACACACCAAGAGTTTTATACTAACATCCAGACTCTGGAAGACTTCAGAAGACTTACGGAAGACTTACCGAAGACTTACCGAAGACTTACCGAAGACTTACGAATGACTTACCGAACACTTACGGAAGACTTACCGAACACTTCATGGAAGACTTACGGAAGACTTCATGGAAGACTTCCGGATGGCTTCCATGAAGTCTTCCGGGTGGCTTCCATGAAGTCTTCCGAATGACTTCCATGAAGTCTTCCGGATGACTACCATGAACACATACGGATGACTTCCATGAACACTTACGGATGATTTCCATGAAGACTTACGGCAGAATTCCAGGAGACTTACAGACAAATGGGTCAACTTGAGGTCAGAAAGGAAAGAAATAGAGGAAGAAGTCACAGGGAGAAACGAACAGTTTCAGATCTGAAATAAAGAAGAACCGGTTAGTTTAATCTATTATAATACACTTGGGCGATGAAGGAGATACAAGATTGACCGGAACTCGAGATGAACTTCTCCAAATTCCTTTCCACTTGAGGAGGCACAAAACCGAGTTAAATCTGCAACACAAAAATGTGTACCCTAATGATTTATACACAATGCCACTCTTTCTCAAGGAAATCAATCTTTTCCTCCTCTCCTAGCAAGAGAATCAGCAGCGACCATGACACCTTCTTTGAAGATAAATGCGAGTGTGGTTGTTCTTTTCGCAGACATCACCATCTGTACTGGTCATTCTGAAACCCATCAAACTTGAAATACACACAAAATTCAAAATCAATCACCCACACTGCTTAGCCTTTGAACACAAAAGAATTTCATCGAAAAGATAAACTCACTATCTATTGTGTAGGGAAGATCAAAAGAGAGCATGGAGATTCAAGAAGCCGGAACACCGAATCGATATAAATGAATTAATAAAAGTGATATTTACAGGAAATAAATGAATCGAAATGAAACCAAACCCAATACAAAAACATTTTAGAAAACAGACCGTGGAGGCGAGATAAATTTTTTTCCTTAACTCTTAATATTCACCAATTTTCCTTAACTCTTAATATTCGCCTGTAAGTGCGACGAATTATACGAAATAGAGCCCATGATACAACCACGGTAGATAGTAACACAACACTCGTAAATTATCCTATGGAACTATAGAACTACAAATACTCTCTAGATTTATGTTGGGAGAATTATTGCTGGTGTTGTCGATGTGAAAAGTGTGTAAATGAGAGAAGAGAAGCGAGTTTTTAAAGAAGAGAAGATCAGATTTTGTAACTTTTACACATGTTACGCGAAAATATCTTGAAAATCTTGGGAGTGGAAGCTGAGAAACTTTCTATGCAAGTTTTTTTTTTCTTTTTTTTACTCGTTTTTATCTTTCAGACGAACTACACGCTGTTTACACACAAATGTCATGCTGTTTTTTATGTAAAAATGGGCCAAAATGTTAGGCTTAATTGAACCCAAAAGGCACATCTTGTAGTAGCCCTAGGGCCACATTCTCCCACCTTCACACCGAGATGGCCGGACAGCAGCGGCGGCACGCGCGCGTGGGGAGCCACCTCTCTCTCTAACTTTTAAACAAGTGCAAGTGTGTGATCATATATATACATGTGAAAACACACTCACTTCTCCGATGTTGGACAATTCTTCTCTTCATATATGTAAACTGGGCCTAATACATATTAGCCCATTGTACATTCTTTTCACATTTAATTGATGCAACAATCCCCCACATGAATATAAATGACTCTAAAAATATGTAGACTAAATGCTGACTCGATAGACTCTAGTTATTATATTTAAACTAATCTTGACTAGACAGACTAACAGACTTATCGAGAGTGTTTGCAAAAAAAAAATCACTATGTTTGATTTCGTGACATTTTTCAGCCTTGAACCACTCATAGTTAATATCTGTCTAGGTTTACTTTACCCAGAGGTGAACATGATGTCTCGAACCAACCGGTGTTTTATGTAAACCGAGACAACATGCATAACGCATCTTCATTTGCTCGTAAAACTTAATTATGTATTGTGGCCCTGAACTATTCCTGGTTTTCATGAGTGAACTTAGAGAATATAGTCTTGCATTCATCTCCTAGAAACGGCCCCATTTCACACTCATTAGGTGATTGAGCATGAAAAGTATCGAGTAATACTCTGCTTTATAAGCTATGGAATCATTAAAACATATACTTATCCTTCTCACATTAGCACTTTTATCAATTTAGGAGCTGGGAAGAGACTACTTTGTCTCAAGGTGCTTTTAGTAAAAAAAATTTCCCTTTGAACCTACGTCTTGGGGATCTCCAGTCATGATCGGTAAGGTTGCAGTAAAGCATCTTCATTCGTTATAGGTTTTAAACCCATTCTTTTTGAAGATTTAGAAACAATATCTCGTGGCAAACCTTTAGTAAATGGATCCGCAAGGTTGTCAGCCGATTTGATGTAGATTGTTGTGATTACACCATTTGAGATAAGTTGTCAAATGATTTTATGTTGTCTTCTGATTTGACGAGATTTACCATTTTAGAGATTATTCTGAGCCCGAGCTATAGTTGATTGACTATCGCAGTGTATTCGTATAGCTAGCTAATGTTTCTCCCATATCTTCCAAAACATTTCTAAGCCATTCAGCTTCTTTTGATGCTTTTTCTAAGGCTATAAACTCAGATTCCATGGTGGATCTGGCAAACACTTTTTGTTTGGTAGATTTCCTCAATATTGCTGCTCCTCTAGTGTAAAGATGTATCCACTTATAGATTTGAGTTTTTAGAATCTGATATCTAGTTAGCGTCACTGTATTCTTCTAAAACTGCTGGTTATTTACCATAGAGAAGCCCAAATATCTGGTGTAGCGCAAGTAATGAGTACTTCTTTACACCTTTCTAGTGTGTATTACCTGGATTACTTGTATATCTACTAAGTACGTTTGCTGCATGCACTAAATTTGGTCTAGTCAATTCGTTAAGTACATGAGACTTCCAATCACTCGTGCATACTCATTTTGTGAAACCGGTTCACCTCAATTCTTTGTCAAGTGCATTTCAGGATCAACAGAGTTTTTACCGTACTATTAGAGCAAAACATACGCATTTTTGGTATTTTGTAGTATATGTATTTATCACATTCATTAATTTTGAAAATATTTGACATCATTACATTGTGAAATTTTTCATGCCATTGTTTAGGAGCTTGTTTAAGCCCATAAAGTGACTTTACAAGTCGGCATACTTTGTTTTCCTGTCCACGAATAACAAAACCCTCAGGTTGTTTCATATAAATTTCCACTTATAAATTACCATTTAGAAAGACGGTTTTTACATCCATTTGATGGAATCCTAGGTCTATTAAAGCTGCGATTGCTATCATTAGCCTTATTGATGTTATTCTTGCTACTGGAAAATACATGTCAAAATAGTCAAGGCATTCTTTTTGCCGGAATACTTGAACGACAAGCCTTGATTTGTGTAAACCAGGTGTTCAACCAGGGTTTAGTTTTCATTTCATTGTCCATCTATTCTATAATGCTTTGGAGCTAGGTTTTTGTAAGCATAGAAACAATACATAAACCAGAGGTCAACCATATGCACCAATCAACCAGCCAAAGGAATAATCAGGATATGTGTTTAGTCAAAACGTCATATCTCACCAACAAGAAGGACTTTCACAATGGAACCAATTTTCATGGATTATATACTCACTAAGGATTCCATCCCAATTTGAATCATACCCAAAGGTACTAGGATTAGGAATATATGAATTTTTCAAACCGGGGGTTCTCCAGCCCGCACATATGCGAATACCCGACTTTGGAAGAATATTTAAGCCCCACAAAGATCCGGCCCAAGCCAAAACCAAATTTAGAAGTCAAAGGGAGTTACTTAGCTTTCCACTCAAGATCACAAAATTTGGTCAATTAAATTAGAAGTTATGCTCATTTTCTTAAAACTGTCCAAACGAGCAGTTTATGGAAAGATTGGGATATCTTTCGGTTCAATCACTTACCAGCCAACCAATTCCGACCAGAAGACAATATGATAAAACCAAGTCATACAGGAGACATAATAAATGATCCAGAAGAGTTCTACATGTTCCTACCATGCACCAGCCATCATTGGATCAAGAGGATCTTCATTAACTTCAACTTGCCTTATTTGGAGTCTTATGGCCTTATCTCCAAGAGCTCTTTTCTATTTAAATAAGGCACGGCATCAGACCTTACAGACAAAAACGAAGCTTCCCAAGATGCTTTCCTATCCCCTTAAACCGTCCAGGTTCAAGGTTACTCAAGCTCCTTCTCCAAGCTAAAATCCCTACAATCACTCCAACAGCTAGTTTCCGATTTTGTGCTTTGTTTTTTGATTTGTTTCCTTTCTTCTATTTTTAGAACTTTAGGACCCTGGTCTCTGAGAATTATATAAGATCCTAGACGTGCAATGTAAAGAGCACCTTTCAATCCTAAGAAATAATCAGTTTGTTTGTTTTTATCAAGAGAGCCTTTGAATAAAAATCTTGTCTTTAGAGTTCTAAGTGTGAGAAGCATTAGATATCTATTGAGATCGTGGTCCTATAGGTTGTTAGTGAGATTCAGCAGTCTTGAATAACACTTATTGAGAAAGTCAATTAACCCACCAGATTATGAGAGTAAATCCTTATCCAGCAACCTATCTTCCATCCATCGATCTTATCGGAGAGTGTTGAACAACAGCCGGAAAGATCCCATCATCCATTCAACTCTCCATCAGCTTCCATCCGACCATATTCATCTTTATATCATTATTTCTCTGTTTGTTACCATTGGTAAACTTCTCACGAATTTACCTTTGTTTCAGGTTTATTTTATCATCCATCAACCGGAATTGAAAGAGAGTGTTGAACAACCAACTTTCATTTCTCCAGCTTTCGCCAAATTAGTGGGAACCCCCTGATATTGCAAAAATTTAGTATCAGAGCTAAAATCTCCTAATCAGGTTGTCTCTATCCTTATTTCTTGTTTTTGTTTCTTATTGTTTCATTTCAAAATCGAAACCCATAAAAAACTATTTTTTTTCTTGCATTTTGTGTTCTTGTTCATCATAAACTAAAACAAGAATAAGGAGACAATTAATTTCGTGGTAGATATTTTAGGAATTCAAAATAGTTCATTTTCTAGTTTGCATTCATTCCTCCAGCTCCACTTGCCATTTTTGATTTTGTGCATTCAGTTCAAAAAATAAATATGCGTTTAATTATTTTCCTTTTCTTAGGTTGCTAGCATATCATATTTATTTTATTTCATTCATATTGCATCCTAAAAGAAAAAAAGTGTCATTCTCTGCCCGCATCAAAAGAAAATTAAGAGCATAGTTTATCGTTTATATCGTTTGCATAATTTCTGTTTATTTGCATACCTGAATTTAAACTAAAAAAAAACAGTGTTGTTTTGCCTTCCATATTTTTTTCTATTTGTGTTTATTATCACATCATATAGTCTTCAATCCCAAAATAAAAAATCTTTTTTTGCATATTTTATTTCATTTCGGTTCATTAGTTACTTCTCGGTTTAGATTAAGTTCGTTACTGCATTTGTTTTTTTTGGTTCGACCAGAACTTCCCATACCTTCACTTTCTCTTTGAGATTGTTTTCAGGAAGCAATGTTAGAGGAAGCATACAACTAAACTATAAGGGCCACAATGAACCAGCAGTTGGTAGCTCTACAAGAGCTCAAAGATCAATTTCTCAGCTGGAGAATAGGAACAAGGCAAAAGGCCAACTACCAAAGAAAGGAGAAATTAGATTTTGGAGATGCACCAGAGGCTGTCTATGTTGAGCCCAAACCACCAGATCCTTCTAGGATCAACCCACATCCGATTTCTAAAACTCTTGACCATCGTGTTGTTAAATCTCTTTTTGATTATAATGATGTTGCTGATAGAGTTCAACTCTTTGATTTTTCAGGGAAAAGAGGTTATCTAAGGTGGAAAAGAAACCTTGATGAGTGGATTTACTACAACAACATCCAGAAAAAGGAGAGGTTGTCTTATGCCATTGATCAACTTAGAGATGATGCCTTTAAATGGTGGATCCAAGAAGTGAATGATAAAATTTTTTGAAGGAACCAACTATCAAAACGTGGAAAGACCTTAAGGAAGTCATGGGGCATGAATTTGCACCAGATTTTAAAATTTATGCAATCCACGAACTATACCCAAGGAGGTATCCAACTCATGTTTCCAAAGATGCAAGAAGAGAGGTGTCAAAAGAAGGACAAAGAAGCTTGCTTTCACAAGGCAACATGCGGCCAAACCAAGGCCACACCACTGGCGATTTCTTATACCATAAGAGAGATATACCAGAGGCCGTGGAGAGGAGTAAAAGTGTTGGCCAAAACACTTTAAGCCGGACCAAAGCAAAACCAGAACCAACTACTATGCAAGTAAAGGCTAAGGTAAGTTCTACACTTGATGATATGGTTCATGACTCATGTATTACTTGTATGATGAACTTATCTTTGTCCAAGAGTGTTATTACAGGTATTAAGGAGCCTATATCCCATGGATATGAAACCCCAGGAGCATGCCTTCCAATGGACCAGAAGGAAGCTTAATGCACAAAGCAATACATGTTTCCTAAGGAGGCCAATTCAAGGACATACATGATGTCCAATCCGACCAGAAAAGTCCAAGGTAAGTCCTCTTACTCTAATTTTGAGGAGCAGGCTAGTTATTAATTTCATAGAAAAGAACACCTTGTTGTACCTTATCCAGATGAGAAAGTATTGAAAGAAACTTCACAAGAAGATAAAACTGAATTATCTAAAATGAGTGATAGTTTATTTCAAACTGATTTATTGGTTCCCAATTCTAGTGTCATGCATTTGTCTTTGTCAAAAGGTCTTGTAACAAGCACTGAGGCACAAAAACTCAAGGGAGAGGAACCACCAAACGTAGTCCTTGTGATGGACCAGAAGGAAATCTCAAGACATGGTGCCACTCAAGAAGCAAACCCAGTATTTAAAATGCCCTACCAAGGTAAGCCGATAACACAACCTTTTGATACTGGTACTGAAGTGTATGTTAATGGTACAGAAGGGAAAAAGGAGAGTTCTAAACTCACTGAAGTCCCAAGGAAAGAACAGAGGTACGAGTTCAATCATGAGCCACACAACAAGTGGAACCAAAAACTGAACAATGGATTATTCAAATCCAAAACCTATGGTAAGTTTCATTTTTGACCAGCATGTTCTTAAGATTCACATGACAAGATTAATGCACTTGTCTTGTTCAAAAGAATGTGAAGCAGGTTTAGGAAACCAAGGAGAGTACACGACCAAAAGACAAAGGGCACCACCCATAGTGTTACCAGATGCTGTCCAGAACTAGGCCTAAGAGATGCTGAACCATTGTCATTGAAATTCAGCCTAGAAAAGGTAAGTCTCTCTGGTCTTAGAACGTTCTTATCACTTGATAAGGCAGACATCATGCACTTGTCTTTGCCAAAAAAGCTTTGATCCAGGAATAAGACAAGAAGGGAGAAACCAACCGAGATTCAAAGTTGCAAGAAAGGCAGCTAACCAACACAAGTTGTCCAAGAAGGAAGTCACTCTTCAACTTGTGGACGCCATCAAAGTAAGTCTAAAACTTTCAAATTCTGTTTATCAGTATCTAAACCCAAAGATAATGCACTTTTTTTGTCGAGAATGTGAGATTATTTCAGGTTTCAAAGAAGAAAGCTTCAAGGAAGTATGGTCAGAACCGGGGCCACTATAAGTATGAAGGACCATCCATTCTAGAAGAGGTGCAATGAACATGTCCACGGAAGACACGTGATCATTTCCTATCTCTTCAAAGAAGAGCCACCAGAATGCATCATGCATCACCAAACCAAAATAATACAAGGTAAGACTCTAAACTTCCAAAGGAGAATGAAATCTAACTTGTTCTATCTTGGTGAAGACCATACAGTTTAGAGGTCAAAACTTCTTGAAGGGGGAGGAATGTTGTAAGCACAAAAAAGTACTTGAACCAGAGGCCAACCAGATGAACAATCAACCAGCCAAAGGACTAATCAGGACATGTGTTCAGTCAAAACGTCATATCTCACCAAAAAGAAGGACTTTCACAACGGAACCAATTTTCATGGATTTTATACTCGCAAAGGATTCCATCACAACTAGAATCATACCCAAAGGTAGTTGGATCAGGAATATATGAATTTTTCAAACAAGAGGTTCTTCAGCCCGTCCATATGTGAATACCCGACTTTGGAAGAATATTTTAAGCCCCACAAAGATCCGGCCCGACCCAAAAAAACCTAGAAGTAAAGGGGAGTTTTTAGATTTCCAGGAAGCCAAAAATCACATGATTTGTAAAGGAAATTAGAAGTTATGCTCATTTTCTCAAAACTGGCAAAACCGAGCAGTTTATGGAAAGATTGGGATATCTTTCGGTTCAATCACTTACCAGCCAACAATTCGACCAGAAGAGAAATCTGATCATACCAAGTCATACAGGAGATATAATCAATGATCCATAAGAGTTCTACATGTTCCTACCATGCACTAGCCAACATTGGATAAAGAGAATCTTCATTAACTTCAACCTGCCTTATTTGGAGTCTTATGGCATTAATCTCCAACAACTCTTTTCTATTCAAATGAGGCATGAAATCATCACCTCCAGACCATAAAGAAGGTTCCCAAGATGCTTTCTTATCCCCTTAAAACCTTCCAAGTTCAAGGTTACTCAAGCTCCTTCTCCACGCCAAAATCCTTACAATCACTCCAACGGCTAATTTTCGATTTTGTGCTTTGTTTTTTGATATGTTTCCTTTCTTCTCTTTTTAGAATGTTAGGACCCTGCTCTCTGAGCATTGTATAAGATCCTAGACGTGCAATTTAAAGACCACCTTTCAATCCTAAGAAATACTAATCAGTTTGTTTGTTTTTATCAAAGAGAGCTTTTGAATAAAAATCTGTTCTTTAGAGTTCTAAGAAATAATAATCAGTTTGTTTGTTGTTAGTGAGATTCAACAGCCTTGATGAACACAAACTGAGAGAGTCAATCAATCCACCAGATTGAGAGACTTAATCCTTATCAAGCAATCCATATTCCATCCATCGATCTTATCAAAGAGTGTTGAACAACCATTCAGAAATATCCCATCATCCATTCAACCATCCATCAGCTTCCATCCGACCATATTCATCTTTATCTCATTATTTCTCTGTTTGTTATCATTGGTAAAATTCTCACGAATTTACCTTTGTTTTCAGGTTCATTTTATCATCCGTCAATCGGAATTGAAAGAGAGTGTTGAACAACCAACTTTCATTTCTTCACCTTCCACCAAATCAGTGGGCAACCCCCCTGATCTTGCAACACAGGTGGGAAATCCGTTACGTACCATGAATAATTTTACATTATAAAATCGAATTCACTTTTGACAGCTTCGTTCCAAAAGGGAGCGTTCGGTGAAGACATGGGCTTCTGCCAAAGTTTTTGGATCATTTTCTACTAAAATGCTATTAAGAAATCTTTCACCAAAGATTTTCCTTTCGAGCTCTTTTACTCCTTCTGGGTTCATCTTTTTCATCTTCCGAAATATCATTTATAGAAATTTTGAAATTTGTCTCAATTCTGAGACATTGTCGTCGTTTTTTTCTTCCTGTGTTTTATTTTGAACCTTATTTTTCTTGCATGGAGAAATATTTTCGAAAAAGATGCATTTCTTGATTCCATTACTGTATTTTAATGAATATATTGATATTTCCAGATTTATATACCAAAATCGATAGGCACTATTATTATGTTCATATCAGATGAAGATGCAATCCATTGTTTTAGGTTCAATAGTGACCTTCTTTAGTGGCGGTACCGTAACTTTGCCAAGTACCCCCCACACTTTGAGGTATTTTATACGAAGGTAGATTACCTTTCCATAATTCATATGGAGTTTTGCCAGTTATTTTGTGTGGAATTTTGTTGAGGATATAATTATGGTGAGTAATGCTCCCCCCCCACACATGTTCTGGGGTAACCAAAATTCCTGCAACATTGCAGTCATCATCTCTTTAAGGAACTGTAGTTTGATGGATTATTCCATGTTCTTTACAAAATTCATTAAATAGACTATCATACTCGTCTCCTCTGTTGCTTCTAACTATCTTAATAGTTGTTTTAACCAGATTTTTGACCTCAAGATTAAATTCTTTGAATTTTTTTAAGTTTCATCTTTGCTATGTAATAAATATATATAACAATATTTTGTGTAATCATTTATGAAGGTCACAAAGTATTTTTTCCACTTCTAGTTTGTATGTATTTTAAATGTGGTGAATTAAATCTATAGATTTGGTAGTTCTTTCAACATGAGGTGAGGGCGTTTTTTGTGAGCTTAGCATGTACGCATACTTCAAATTTTTGTTTACTTGTTTGCATTTAGGGATTATATTTAAACTTCATTAATATTTGTATGGATCTATAGTTTAGATGACCTAATCTTTCATGCCCTTATATTTAAAGACTCAACCAAATAAGCAACTAGCTCTTTCTTATTCATTGATTTTTTTCGAGCTACAACTTTCGGAGTGGACTGTCATTACATTATTTTGACCAGTCCATCCTTACACATATCCCTTTCATAAATACATCTCATTCATCCTAATCACAAGCTTGTCCGCCTCAAGAGTTGTGGTGAATCCATTCTTGCCTGAACAGGTTCCCAAGACCAGGTTCTTCCTCATGTCATGCACATGCTTAACATTGTGGCAAAGTGACTCCGCGTCCAGATGTCATCTTCAGAACCACCTTACCACGGCCTTCAATCTTGGAGACTGAAGTGTTCATATGAACAGATTCTCCTGAGTCTTGCTTTTTGTAGGTGGTTTGAACATCTCCCTATCAGTGTAAATGTGGTGGTGGCACATGTATCGTACCACTAGTCTATGGGACCTCAAAACCACCCAGACGATATTCCACCACCACCAGCAACTCTACCCAATCTATCTGCAGGCTCTATTGGAAGGAATTCCCAGAAATTTACACAATATTTATGTTATTCTGCTTCAAAATATAGGAACACAGACACGGCGAGACAGAAAGCTTTACAGTGGTCTGGAGCAAGTGGCATGGACTCAAGAAGAACAACAAGCCTGGATCAACGAGCTATTAGCCCAGTCACCTTGGACCCCGCGAACGCATCTCTTGGTAGGAATGAAACCTCCGTAAGGCCCAACGAGATTAGTAGCAATAATGGAATCAATCCATATCGAGGAGAAAACGATCCAGAAGGTGAAATCAGGAAAATCAGGCGCGATCAAGCACAATATCAGGCCGAGTTTCAAATGGTACAATCAGAAATTTACCTAGTTGCAAGCTTGGCCCCCCTGAAGTTGATCAAATTTTTGAGAAGACTCAAAGAACACAGTTCACCAGTCATGTCATCACCACCCCATTCTAAAAATTAAACTCAAGATTCCACTCTACGAGAACCGATCCCCGAGCAAATATCAATGCCTTCTGTATCGCAATGGGGCTAACCTGTTTGGACGATGGAGAACGAGACGCTGGATATTGCCAGCTTTAAGTAGAAATCTAGAAGGAGCCGCCCACAATTGGTTCTATCGCTTAGAAGCCGATACCATTGACAACTTCAACCAAATCTCCACAATATATATGAAGCATTATTCCATGTCATAGAGAAAGGAGCATCGGACAGCGACATGTTGACTATGTCTCAAAAAGAGCACAAGATCCTCTGTACCTTCATTGGACGATTTAAGACGGTGTTCTCAAACATCGTCATAAGCGATAGCGCCGGTATTTCGGCATTACACAATGCATTATGTAACAATCATGCTTCATAGAAGAGCTCTTGTTAAAAAAACCATATACTCTAGAGGACGCTCTCCACTGAGCATCAACGATACATGGAAATGGAAGAATAAATAAAATCCCTCACTGAGAAACACACATCAATGACTAGATCAAAGGAGAAAGCCTACGAGGACAATGGAGACAGACCAAAAGGTCTCCACCAAAAATTGAGACCGATCTTTCAAAATAAGCGAGGATGGTGATTTCGATGATGAGACAGCAGTAACTCAAAACCACCATGATAAAGAAAATCAAGGCCGAAGACCTAGAACAGGAAAGACAAGGATGAAGATAAAAAGAATAAGTGGTGTGACTACCCCAAGCAAGAAGGATACGCCACTCAAGAATGCTTCGGGTTCAAAAATTATCTTTTTAATCAATACCAAAAAAAGGACTGAAAGAATTTATAGAGGATATAAGAAGGCAAAAGAATCTAAGGAGGCAGATGAATCTAAAGAAGAATCAACCAAAAGAGATCGGGACACCACGAGCTTGGAAGCACCAATGACACCGACCTCAAGGAAATAGGTCAATGCTACATAGGTGGGAATCCTTACTGCGAGGATACTGTGAGGTCAATTTAAGGGTATGGAAGGCAGGTAAATGCTAAAAACAAAACCAGAAGGCGACGCGGTCATAGAGTTCGACGAACAGGAGATAGCGATCATAGACTGGCCGCATAATGATGTCTTGGTGATAGAAATAAGTTGGCAGATTGCAAGATAATCAAGTAACGAGTGGACAAAGAAACCTTGGTAATGTAATCTAAAAAAGATACTCTATACATGATGGAGCTGACTGAGCCAGAGCATCACAAAACTCTCTAAGGATGATAAGGTTACCAACCTACGTTGGAGGAATCATGTTCAACACCCAAAGTCGCATTATTGACTCCCCAAATATGTACAATAGTATCCTAGGAACTTCATGGATACATGCTATGAGGGCCTTCCCATCTACCTACCACCAATTGTCTCAAGTTCCCGACAGCTGAGGGCATTACAACTATCCATGGAAGTCATAAATCAGAAAGGATGTTTCATATACACGAGAGCCTATTTAGTCAACCAACCGACTCTGATATAAATCAACATAAAGAGCGAAAGAAGGAAGAGCATAACCATAGTTGGAAAAACAGATTTCATAAAACCTTTTTAAATTTGTAACAAAATGAACTACGATAAGGCTTGACCCACATTGGTTACTTAGGAAACCCACTTCGGGTACATCTTTTAATAAATAAAATATTTTCTTTAAATGAGATTTCGAGTTCTCACCAAAAGCATGAAAGATCTAACCAAACAACAAATCTAAAGAAAACGAAAAGCCCCTCGGCTTAGAGACCTCTCTCTTCACATCAACGCCCTGGCAAGGCAAGACCAATCTATTCGTGCATATCTCATAGATGCCTTGGTCAAACGACACCATGCAATTGAAAAATGTCTATTAAGACAACTCACTGTGTCACACATGAGCTTAAGCACAACCCATTTTAACAAAAAGTCGGGTTACACTCGGAAACACTTAAGAAATATGGAAATTACCAAGCGTCCTAAAAATCTACGTGGGTAGAGGATAAGCCGAAAAACTTTCGCACCTAATACCAATTTGATGCAAATATATTAAACAAAAGACTTGGCCATAAAAGTTCAACAAGAAAAATGCAGACGTAGTAGATCAAGAGACATTAATTTAAATCCACTCGGGCATTTATTGGGTAAAAGCCAATCCAAGCACTTGTTTAGATAAAACCTCCCGGGTAGCATAAGTCCGAAAAGTAAACAAAAAAAACAAGTTAAACATCCAAAAGATCACTCACAAGCTTGTTTCTTGTCCGCGGCCGAGATGGAAGCAAGGTTTGAGCCAAAATGATCAAGGTTTAGGACCTGAGCAATTGCATCAGGCATCTCCTGGTCACGACCAGTGTCGACCTCCTCGACGATGTTAGCACCCACCTCGGGAATTGAAGCCAACTGAAATTTACTGCAGTTAGAGCCATTGGGACTAGAGAAATCTTCAAATCTTTTTTTAGGATCGATCCGGATTATGGTCATCTCATCAACTCATCTTGAAAGCCTTGAGATTCTTCTCCAGATTAGCCTTATCGGCCTCTAGACCCTTGTATCCTCGCTTTTCGAGGTCACAAGAACGCCAAAACGGCAGGCAGCAAGAGACATCAACAGGGCATGCTCTTGCACGATCTTATCATCAGCAAGACCCTCTTAACCCTATAAAAGCAGGGTTTGTACTTCACCAGCATAGCTCAGCTAGCATTCTTCACAGCCTTGTGGGCCTCCTTTACCTTTGCAGCACTCAACCTCTGAAACTCATCCTCATTAGCCTTCCCTGCGAACTCAAGGCGATTCCAAAGTTTTTCGTTCTCTTATCGGATACTCTCCAATTTTTTTTGCAAGCTCAGCCTCACGACGCTCTGCAACCACCTTGACAATCTCGGCCTGCTCCTTTACACCATCAATACATGAATGCAGCCCGGTTCAGACATCGTGTTCTCTTGGATCTTTCATTTTTGGCCTTCGAGCTAGCCTCAAACTGAGCAGAATTTTCCTCCAAGGCAACATTCCTAACCAAAAATTCATGGTTCTTAGCAAAAATGAAAATGTGCTAATATTGCAAATATGGAAATATGCTAATAATTTAACTAGATGCAAATTTAAATATGCTAGATCTAGGATTTCATGCAAGTGGATTATAGTAGATAAAAGTTAAGGGTATTTAATCATGAAACTCGAAATCTAATGTAAAAGACACCAGCTCTCGCATGCGCGTCTAATCTATTGACTAATTCGAATGTCTGAGCTCTCGCTTGTTGACACGAAATAGCCATCGATCAATGGTTTCTTGAGTTAAGATTTATGACCTAATTCGATAAGTTCACTAGATTAACTAAATAAACTCTCGTTTGTTTCTAGCAACCTAGCTCAATAGAAGATATTCCGGTAGTAGACCATGCTTTCGATTGCGCCTAACTATCCTATTATCAGGGTTCTAGTTAGCTACTCTAGAACACAAGCAATAAACACAATTCTATTAATAGATCTAATAATGACCCTAACAATTATATTGTTTGGCTAATCCATCATTACCATTAATAAACCATAAATCTAGTTGGTAACTACTAAGACATAATTAAAGTAAAAATAAAAATCTTAATGAAATGCATAAATAAAATACTGGGGTTTCAATACAAATCTCCCTAAGTAGTTATGAATCTTCTCCCTAAATAAATCCTAAAACTATGGTGAGGTGGTGCACACACACACTTTCTGCACCTTGCATCCAAAAACCAGCGCACTTCCTCTGGTGCAATACGTAAAGTATAAATATAAGGGAGAATTGCTAAAACAACCCAAATATTCAAGTGAAACCTTTAAGTGTACCCCATTTTCAGTAATGCAAAACCAACATACATGGGTGATAAAAATACTATTTAGCCCTTATGACCAAACAAAAAACAGAAGTGTATTTTACGTTTCTATCATTTGTTAGTCTACACGTAACAGAAAGAAGTCTACATAGTTGTAGACCTCGTACAAAGTCTATTCATTATGTAGACTTGTTATGTAGTCTATACCATAGTTTATCTAATAATTTAATTTTAAAAAGGTTATAAAAATAATAGTTGTAATATTTTTAACTAATCATTAATATAATGGATAATATGAAGTAAGCAAATTAAAATTTTATATAATTAAACATTTTTAAGGAACATATACTAATTTGGTAATCATGTCTTAAACAATGTTCATGGGTTAGAAACAATAAGTTGTAACATGTTATGTCTTCTAGTAGTAGATTTCATAGGGTTAGATTTTAGGTTTTGATTTTTTGGTTTTATTGACTTAAATCTGCTTATAATGTTTAGTGGTTACCATTTTGTATAATTTTGATATTTGAAACATTAATTTAAACTGTTTGATGATGAAGCAAAACATTTAGGGTTTGAGATTTGTTGCTTAGGGGTTCGTAACATATTATAAAGTCTACATATATGTAGACCTTTTTTCAGTCTATTCGTTTGGTGTTTAGAAAAAAATCCTGAAATTTAAATATTATAAAAATATTAAATCATATATTATGACAATAAAATTAAAAATAAAAATAATTAAATATATTAGTAAATCATATATTAAATTTTATAAAAAAATAAAGGGAAAAAGATAAAAATCGTATGTAGACTTCTAAGAAGTCTAAACACAATTTAACCTAACCGAATTTAACCAATATAATTTTAACCTAATCGAATTAAACCAAACCTTCTTTAACCTAACCAGAAAAGTTGCCCGGCATATAAATACGACTTCTCAAGCTTTTTGGTAATAAAAAACCATAATCTTCGCCGTATCTGTCTCCAGGCGATTTCTGGCGAACTCGATGCACACCGTTTCCCATCCGCTCCGTCTATGTCCGCTCCGTCGCTTTGGCAAGTTAAATGTCTCGGCTTTCCTCTCTGTCGATAAAAAGTGACCACCTTTACTTTTCTCTTTTAGATCTGACCCGACGACTTCTAAGAAACGGTGCTTCTCGTCCAAATCTCTGCTTCCTGTCAATATCACGGTTTCTACTTCATCTCTCTGTCATCTCTCATACCTAGCCGGCAAGGAACTGTGCTTCATCTTTCCGACGTACATATCTCTGTCATATCTATCTCTCATTTAACTAATAACCTAACAAGCTCATCCTTGTTTACTAACCTTTTAGTTTCTTTTGATTCAGATCTGAATTGGCGAGTCTTAGATTTATTTCTCTAACGAGCGTCGCATCCTCTCTAATCCTTCCAGTCAGTCTACTTCATTTTGAAGTGTAGACTGAATTATTGAATTTGTAGACTGATGTTTTGAATTTGTAGACTGATGTTTTGAATTGTAAACTTCTCATGTAGACTGATGTTTTGAATTTGTAAACTTCTCATGTAGACTGATGTTTTGAATTCGTCGACTTCTCATGTCGACTGATGTTTTGAATTTGTAGACTTCTCGTGTACACTGATGTTTGAATTTATAGGCTTCTTGTGTAGACTTCATATTAAACTGTAGACTTCTCGTGTAGAATTCACTTGTATAATTCTTTGTTTGTGTCTTTTTGGTGCAAGTTACAAAATGGATAAGCTTAATTTCCCACCGAGGCTGTATACTCTAGGGCAGTAACCTCTCCCGTCTAAAAGCATTGCTTACTACAGTAATGACAGCAAGCTCTTCCCTGCTCTTAAAAATGCACTCGACGAAGCTCAAGAACTGTGAGTAATAGACGGTTGTAGCAAACTTTTGTACTAGACTTATGGTTGTAACAAACTTGTGTAATTTGCTTGCATCAGACTTAAGTATTAGTCTTCTGTTACAAAAGACTTTTACAGAAGTCTGCTACTTGACTATCTATCAAAATATCATCATTTGTATCGGTATAGTACTCTTCTTCAGAGATCTTAACTCATGTTCGACCAAAAGTACAACTGCAATACAATCCAGAGACTTACATATTATTCTTCTTCTATAAGAGACTTAAAAGAAGTCTACTTTCTGTTCAAGAAGACTAACACGTTGGTCTGCACGACAGAAAGTAACATTAGAACTCAAAGTAATAGAAAAATTAAGACCTACGATTTCAACAAAATTTCATCAAATAAAACAACATCCAAAACAACAATACAACTGATAAGTTCAATACATAACACATAAGACATAAGACAACATCCAAAACAACAATACAATTGATAAGTTCAACACATAAGAGATAAGACTTAAGACAACATCCAAAGCAGTAAGACAACACTGGCTTAACCTAGACAGTTTGGACAAGTGTGACATGGTTGTTTGCACTGGGACAATTAACGTAGACTTACTAATACGTCTACAATTGTTACCTAACAATATAGCAAAATCAAAAATATTATACTTTCATAATTACAACAATTTTTCTATTGAAAATCACTCAAACCCATTAGGATTAACTATTACACATATTCAAACGAAAAAATCGTGAAAAATTTAATGCATAATACACAAATTAACTTTTAATGTATATTTTGAAATAGACTCTATGTTCAGTCTACAAGGTAGTAGATTTTCTTTTCAGTTTACATCAGTAGGCGGTCAGATAGGTCCTACTCTTTGGGTTAATTTTTGTAATTGACCATTTTACGGGTTTCTTTTCAGTTTACATCAGTAGGCGGTCAGATAGGTCTACTCTTTGGGTTAATTTTTGTAATTGACCATTTTACGGGTTACTTTTTATAGTTAAAAAAAATTGTGATTTTATATAAGTAGACTTGCTTTTCAGTCTACAACTTTAAAAAAGGTTAGTTTTCGCTATTGACCAGAATTTTCTAGGATTTGAATTTCAGAAGTACACTTAATATTTAGTCTACATGTTTGATTTTTTTGAATGAGGTTAGTTTTGTAATTGACTTTGTTTGACTTTCTAGGGGTAGATTGAAATGAACGTCTACAACATTGCAGACTTCGCAAGAAATCTACTCTCAAATCCGACGACTCAGTTTTGCATTTGACCAAAATAAAAAAAATAGTCTTCACGCGTATTCTACATTTTTTTTTTTCTGGAATAGAAAACTGCATATGAAGTCTACATTTAAAAAAAAACTAATTAATTTTAAAAAATTTTAGTCAAACACAAAACTACCCTTTTCAACGCAGTCAAAGTTTTGGACAAATGCAAAACTGGTCATAAGTAAACTTCTTCGGCAATCTACACTTCGTAGACTTACGTCGAAGTCTGCTTATGAAAAGTCAAAAGTTCAGTCAAATGCAAAACTAACCTCTTTTGCGTAGTCGTCTTTGTAGGTCTACCTAGTTTTTTGTTTTTTGTTGCAAAGGTTAGATGTAGACTGTTGGGGAAGGCTACGTTACCCAAAAAAATTCCGTTTAGTCAATTGCAAAACTGACATGTCCGTTGACAAATAGACTGCATTGTACGTCTACACAAGGGTGTAGACATATAAAATAGTCTATTATCGCGATACATATCTGAGAAACCACGTAAAAGATGTAAATAGTTACCTTTTTGCGGTGTGAAGCTCTTTACAGCCTTTTAAACGGTCCAAACTTCAATAATAACCAAAGGAAGTATTTTGACGATTCACGAGTGAAAAAACACGAAATTATGAAGTTTTTGATTATGAAAATGAAGGTTAAGAGAGATTTTTAGATGGAAATGTAGAGAAAATGAGAGGAAATGAAGAAATGTTTAGGGTGTCTTTGGGTTTTTTGTATATTTCGAAATTAATAAATAATAATGGTAAGTTTGTAAATAGTTTAAAAACCTAGGGATATCATGGAAAACTCATTGATGAATAGTAACTAAAAAAAAGGGTTGGTTTTAGGTTTGACTTGAATATATAGGTTGTTGTTGAAAAAACCCCTAAAGTATAGTTAAAAACTCGTCCAAGGGTAATCTTGTAATCTTGTATCATGTCTCTAACTTGGGCTTGAAAGTCGACTGTCTGCGAAATGGACATCATTCGATGGCAGATGTGCAACATCGATCGATCTTGGTCATATAACATCGGTCGACGCCTACGTTGTATTGTCGATGGATGGTAATCTCGTACTTCGACTCTCTCAATGGTTAGCTACGGATTATTCTTCTCTCAATGCCTCCAAAAGCTCCAAGTATCTCCATATATCTCCAAAACGTACCTGGAACTGTAAAGACCTCAAAACATAGCCTAGACACACATAACATACCCTAAATAGAGTCTATAACAAGGTCTAAAACTGGTAATAAATAGGCTATATCAACTCCCCTAGACTTAACCTTTTGCTTGTCCTCAAACAAACAAGCCTGTGAAAGATGTTTTGAAAATCGAAGACTCACATATTGTCTAAGTATAACTGTTACCTTACTTTATTGCAACAATATCCTATCAAGCCAATCACAGAGAAACTTTATATACCCTATCCTAGTATAGCAAACAAATCCATTCTACCAACAACTTAGCAAATACTAGTTTGACTCGCCCCTCTACTGATTTCATTTCTTTGCATAAAATAGAAGTGCATGCTTTACCTTGGAAATATCGATCAAGGGACACATGGACTCTTACCTCTGCAAGTATCTGAACACACATGCAACCTTCTCTGCTTCCTTTCCCCTCTCTCTCTACTCACTTCTTCTCAGTCAATGTCTCCCTTCTTTTGGAGGGTATCATTTTATTTTTTTAATTTACTAAGATATTTGGATAGACTTCCATGAATCAAGCCCTAATGGTTTTTCCACCAGATCCTGTTCACTTTTTTTTTTACTTTTTTTATCTCTTTCTAGGATTATATGAATCAAGCTTTAGTGGTTGCAGCTACCAAATCCTGTTCGACCCCTTTTTTTAATCTTAAGGGGAGAGAGAGGGGAATCAGAAGCACACAAACTTTTACCTTCCAGACTTGCAAAAAGAATCCAATCCAATGTATACAAATCCCAAAGCAAGCAAATAATGTCAGTGTTAGTGTTAGAAATCAGCTTCGGTTCCTCCAAACATTCTAAGCAAGTGTGATATAGTGGCACAATGATCCATTTTGGTATCTCTAGTAATCTCTGCAAACAACCTTTGTAAAAATGGTGCTTATAGTATGGTTAGTCAATAATAAATCTTGATCATAGTCCTCTTCTTGACTCAATACAACTTATTTGAAAAACTTATATAGATATAAATAACACTCAAAACACAATCAAATAACATTAGCGAGCCTCCCCCAGACTTAAATTACACTGTTCCCAGTGTAATCCGCCCCGGATTGGTTAGAAAAATTAAATCATAAGTAATTAGCTTAAGTATAAAACTCAATATCTCTCTTTGTAAGAGAGCGTCGATCGATGGTCGGTTAATGGTGTCGATCGACGATAAACCTGTAAGTTCATACTGCTTATAAAATTCAAAATAAAACACAATATCAGTAATGCCTCCCTAGAATTAAACAACACTATAACCCAGTGTTATACAGTTGAGATTGTGGAGAAAAAAGCATAAGGACCAAATGTAACAAGGAAAAACGATATACCTGCTCGCTGATGGTGACCATCGATCGACATAGTAAAGTGCCTATCGATCGATACGTTGCTTACTCCGTCGATCGACAGTAATCAAGTGTCGGTCGATGCTCTATGCAGACTATCTTCCTCAGATCTTGTTTTTCTGAAATAAATAAATACGAAAATTAGTAATCAATGATGAGTAAAAACTAATTAAAACTTACTAAACAGTGGGTTACCTCCGACTCAGCGCTTGGTTATATCTTAGCTCGCGTTGTGAACGTTTTGAGCTAGAAAGGAGGTTGATCAGCACTTGGAAAACAAGTGGCTACATCTTTTCTTGCTTTTCTGAAACCATGTACAGTGAGTTTCTGATGCCATCTCCTCTGGTTTTCTCGTTCTTTTGATCTCCTTAGTAACTCCAGTTATGCATTCTTCTTTGTAGATTTTCAATACTGCACTGGAGCATTCGAATCTGCGAGTTGTAGTGTCTGACATCTTCTCTAGTTTCTTGAGAAAGATCTTCCTTCATCAGGCTCTGATAAAAAGCAATTTCATCAAAACTATCTTAAGTGGTATTCTGCTGCGAACTTATGT